>JANHFX010005527.1:0-34675 GCA_027560015.1 Chloroceryle amazona
GAATAAGAGAGAGGGCCATGGGTTGGAAAACCAAACCAGGTTTAATTAAAAAAAATAAATATATATATATATAAAAAAACCCCATATCAAACCCAATTCCCCTGATGGCAGTTACATCACTGTCACTATGATGCTGTGGAGCAGGCACTGGGGAAGTCACAGACTGGGCACTGAAGCAGAAGGAAACTGGATTCAGGAACATATGGATTGGGATCAAAGGCAAAACAGGGAGGTCACTGCTTCAAATTGTTGAGTCTATGAAATACTAATTAAATCTATAGTCTTAGAGAAGGAAAAGGAAGAGAGGAAAACCCTACATATTGATGAGTGAAGGAAACTTTTCATGTTTTGTGGGAGGAATTGCTTAACTTTTGAAATTACAAACTTACCTTTCCAGCTGCTAAGTTCAATTAGCTTCCAAAGTTGTCGTCTTCTCTCCAGTGAAATGATGGAAAATGGAGTCCTATTGATCTTAGTAATAGAAAAAACACGGTGTCATAGTTTAGGGTCAGGGCAGCCCCTTAGAGCTGTAACAGACGCTCTCTGTTAACCCCCCTCCCTCCCCAAAGGGGAAGAGAAAAGGAATAAGGGAGAGAGACTCAGTGATTAGAACTAGAACAGCTTTAATGAGAATGAAAATAATATTAATAAAACTAGAATATTTACAAATAGACACACAACCAATATTGAACCCAACCCCCCTGATGGTAATTACATCACCATCACCACTGATGCTGTGGAGCAGGCACTGAGGGTCCCAGACCGGGCCCCACAGCAGATGGGAGCTGTGTTCAGGAGCTGGATTCTGCTACCGGATTCAGGAACACACCAATTGGGATCGAAGGCAGAACGGACAGAGACCTCCTTGGATGCTCCAAGGAAGGAACCAAAAGAGGACCTGAGCCAAGCAGAAAAAGTGCAAGACTCTACATTTGCCCTTGTTGAATTTCATCAAATTTCTTCCCACCCAACCCTCCAGCCTGTCCAGATCTCACTGGATGGCAGCACAGCCTGCTGGTGTGTCAGCCACTCCACCCAGCTTGGTATCATCAGCAGGTTCATTCTTTCACTTCCCTGCACCCCAAGTGTGGCACACAAGACCCAGCAGTGGCCTTGGTCTGCACCCCACTCCTTGGTAGTAACTCTAAACATGGGCTGTGATCACTGCCAGCAGCAGACACTGCCTGTGAAGACAGCCTGCTGACTTCAGACAGTGCAGTGAGTTAGAAGAACTGAGCTGAAAAGTAAAATCACTGAGCAGGATTAGTGCTGTTCTCACTCAAACCAGGACACATAGTAGCATAGAAGGGAAAAGATTAAAGAAGAAAATGTCCCTGCCTAATGGTCACTGAATTAATCTAATGCCATAGTGATTTCATATGGTTATGTGTTAAGCTTGAAGATCATTTGTTTGATGTACAGTTCAGGCAGAGCACATGTGAGAGAAGTAGCATGGTGAGGGGAAAAAAAAAAGCAAGACCATAGTGAAATGTTTCACGTACAACAGAAAGATAAGGTGAAGTAGATAGTATATTTAATACATGTGTATATTTAACAAGAGAGAGGTAATTTATTGTGTTTGAAGTCATAACTGTGTTTCCAAAAAAAAGGAAACAAGATAATTCCTTTGCAAGATGGGCACTTGTGTAGACAATATTTTCAAATACAGACTATTTCCAAAGAATAAAAAAAATAAATTTTAGAGTTAGATATAGCAAATTGATACATTTAAAAATCTTACTCATGCTTAGCAGTTGATAGGAAAACTTTTTTTTTCCCCCAAGAAAAAAAAAAAAAGTTTTTTGGTTTATTTTTCTAATTTTTATCATTTTTAGGCCCTCTTCTTAGCCCAGGTTTTGGTGGATGATTCTTGTTGGCACTATGCAGCATGTTACTCAGAATATCAGAGGCAGTATTATCTTGATACAACTATCAACACTATCTTTATTAAGTATAGAACATGTTTGAGATACAGAATTCTTGCACCATTTTAACATCAATGTCTTTGCAATTAACTGTGGAAAAGAGTGATCTTTAATAATATTGGGCATATATTAACATGTATGTATCCCACTTACTTTTGTAAGTCATGGCTCTGTCATAGAGTTCATTATTCTAGTAGTGTTATTCCACAATTTTTGAGCTCTTGAGCACTAATAGTAAAAAAAATCTGTTTTCATGAATTTTTAAATTTATGAATACTTAATTATTCACCAAGGATAAATTTTCAAATTGGCGTAAGACACAATTTTAAATTATGATACAGGTACTTATTGCTTGTCCCTGGACAGATAGTTTTTTCGTAGAAACTTGTTAATTTGCCAAAAGGTGAACTGGCAAAATGAAAACTGGATACTTGCACTGTTACTGATACTGAAGCCACTGAAGACTATTGTGTAGTGAGACCATGTTCTCAACAAGAGCACCACCACCCAAAAAAAACCCCACAAAAGATAACAGAAAGAAAAAAAAACACCCACAACAAACACCAGCTGTTATCAGCATGTTATCAGCGTGTAAAGTCTTAACCTTACAATCTTAACTAACACTAAAGATTAATAATGCAAAACAGCTTTATTTACTTTCCTTTATTTTGCTAAAATTTTTGGATAATTTAGAGCCTATGTCATTGAGCCTATGGCAGAACTGTAGCCTAGAATATTTAAACACTATAAACCTTTATATGCAACTTTTAATTCTCTGATGCTTTTAATTCTTAGTTCTTTGCTAGTGATCTGGGTGATGGAATACAGAATAAAATGTAATGTCACTGAACCGAGAAAGACTATACACTTGAGAACTGAAAATGCTGAAATTGCAGCTACTGAAAAGAAGTGGGATGCAAGATTTGGGAGGAAATCTATTAAAGCAGAAAATAAAAAATTGTACAAGTATAGGATGTCAAACAAATCTTCATGTGACAGCTATTCCAAAAATCTCAATAGCAGTTATCTAGCTGAGCCATAACTCAGGGAAATCCTGCACATTTGGAAAAAAGTAAATACTATATTCTGATACGAGTGAGCCTACAGTCTGTAAGGCCTTTTGAAGTAATCCTTCTCTGCTGAGTCCTAGTGAGATCTTGGCTTCTGTCCAGTCCTGAGCTTGGCACTGCACCACTGGAGAAAGCTCAGAGAGAATAATAAGATTGACCATAGGTCTACTAAACATGGCTTACAAGAAAAATACGATTGAATTCATGTAATTCTGTTTAAGAAGAGAGTCTTAAGTATGTAAAATGCTTGCAAAGAGGGCTGGAATAATCTTTTGCTATGTCCCTTATAAGATAAAAGATAATGGATTCATGAAATAGCAAGCAAGATTAAGGTTAGAAATTAAAAGAAAATCAAAATGCTTAAGTAGCGAAGCACTGAAATAAATTACTTGGATGTAGCTTCTAGGAGTTGAGGACAAGTAGACAAGCAGGTCTCAGAAACTGAGCTGATAGAATGGTGCCTTAGGGTAAGGGAATAGAGTTAAATGATCATGTAACGTGTTTAAACCCTGTAATTCCATGGTAAATGAGGAATAAGTATGTCAGCCTTTTAGCTTTAAATAATAGAAAAGCCTCCACTTATCTTTTTCCTGCACTTGTGTTAAGGGTATTAAATCCTTCACCTTTCCTTTTCTCTCACTGCCTGTTTGCTGATAACCCTCTCTGGCTGTTATTTCAGTCTCAAGCTCCCATATTCCTTGTGTGTAACAAGGTAGCAGTTACAATGCTTCAGTCTTGCTCATGCTTTTTATCTTGGGAGGTGGGAGTTACAGAGGCTCTACCTTGCTACCACAGTAGAGAATTCCCCTTGGAAATTCCCCCCCTGGTGAAGGTAAGGTGTTTTATTTTTTTAAATTGTTAGGCTTTTTGTTTGCTTTTTCCCCTGATAGTTTTGTTTCCTACTTGACCATGAACCCTTCTCTATCCTTCTCACACTGTTACTCGCACCGTTATCCTTCACACCTCCTTCTGTGACAGCTTTAAAGGATTTTTGTGGCCTTTAACTTCAGGCCCTCATCTTTCTTAGCTGGAAATTGTTCTCTGCCAGTAATGCAGTGTCCATCCTGCTGATTTGAGGAATTTAGCTGGAATGTGCGGAAGACAAATGGGTTTCTAAAGCAGAAGATGGTGTTTGTCATAAGGTATATAGCATTACCAGTCCAGGAGATCTAATTGGCCTTCTGCTCTTCAAGAAAACTGCTTGTGTTGTCCAGGCTAACATTCACTTGGCATAAGTATTGTCACGTTTGTTCTTTTAATACAGTACTGCTTTGAGCTGTACCCTACTTCTGTATACCAGAAACATACAAATCATCCTAAAATCCGTAGTTCATTAAAGGCTAAAAATGTGTTTGCAATATAAGAGGTGAAAGAAACAAATGTGCTTCCTAAAAATCTGGTCTGGTAGCTCATGTGTCTACCAGTTACAACCTCTGGTGGCTTAAGATACAGGCTCTGATTCTGCTGCGGGAAGGTATCAAGTGATGCCTTATTGTGAAAGTGTTTCTTCATTTTGTTCTTAAGAGAATCTTGGTTTCTGTGAATTTTATGGCCAGTTTTCTTCCTCTACTTTTATAAAATATAGCTTAGACTACTGAATGTCTAATGAGCAAAATACTGTCTTTCATAACTAGTTATTATAAACTGAAGCTGTAAAAAAAATGATTACTTTCTAGCAGACTTACTTACAGAACTTCATAGTATTTGTAAAACACTTTTAATCCTGAGATAAAGGTAATCATGAGCAATCATCATGATTACTGAGTATCAATGCTCATATATTAAACTACAGGTATGCTAGGGAATTTTCATTCATTGAAATGTGAGTCAGGTCTCTCTCATGGATCTCAAAGATTTTTTTCAGTCTGAATTTAACTTGCATGCAGTTCAGTCAAAAGAGCTGATTGAAAATTTTCATTGTTGTGATACTTATTTTGTCCCAGGATAGCTTATGTTTTTATGAACTAGCTATAAAGTGGAATTGCTGTGGTATTGATTATCTGGAAAAACATCACACTTTTATTACCATTTTTCATTATGGAGAACACCACCACCAGTGAGTTCAGTTTGCAAGTCCAACACCCTTAATTGCAGTGGTAACATTTATATTACAGGCAATGTGCATGACCTGTCATTATCTGGAAATAGTTCTAATGAACTTATTCTCCAGCTTTAGGATCATATTAAGTAAACAAAACCTAGTTATAAACTGCTTGTAACAGAATGAATCTCACTCCTTTTATTGAGTTACTCTGTTTGAAGGAAGAGCACTTATTTTTTGTAGGCAACAAAGATATTCCAGTAAATATAATTTTTTTCTGAATAATTTTTCAAATCAAATATGATCAAACACTTTGCTAAATACATAATTATATGAAAAAGACAACTTGAGCATTTCACAGATGTGGGTTTTGCTTCTAACTTCAGTTTCTTTTATTCCAACCTTTTTGTGTAATGTATTTACATTTAAAGAAAATGTATCTCATAACCATTAATTGAGACTTAATTTTGAGTTTTAATAGTTAAATTATTTGTACTGTGATTAATAACTAATATATGGATTTTTTTCTGTCCTTTTACTGTCATTTTTTTGTATAGAAATTATTTATGCAACGTACCTACACACAGCAAACTTCAAAGGCATGTGTCGTGACTTTGCTTTAGAACCAAATAGAGTATTTCCTATTTTTCCATGGAAACTTTGCAGATGATGAAAAATTAAAAGACAATTGTAATTTTTTACTGTAAGCAATACACATTATCTTTTCCAGACTGTGATCATAGGGTGAATATATGGACTGAAAAATAGAATCTTTATGGTGTTACTAAAATGAAAGCATATTTCTGCCTAAACCCATTTTTAACATATTCTTAGATTTACCATTTATTTCTGGTTTGAAAATTGAGAGACCAAGACAGTTAGCTTAAAAGTGACTTTCCACTTACAAAGGAGACATGGGTAGACTGTTTCCTGCATGGCCTTACAGCTAGTTTGTATCCTACATAGGAGAGGTACTTCTGGGTTCTCTATTCTTTGTCAGCTGTAGCATTCACCACGTTTCTTTCACTGTAGTGGCATTTGAAGGTCAGTTTCAGATCTGGCTTTTTCCTTCCATCTCTTGTTCTGCTACATCAGTTTCCCCATAACAATGATCCCCAAGCTCTGAGCTCATCTTTATTTCATTCTTCAGGGAGGACAGCAGCAGGAGACAAAGCACCATCAACCTGCCTCTTGCCAATATGCAATTGCCAAAAAAATAATATTCTTGGCATCTGCAGCTCTGAAGAACCAGTGAGGAGCTTTCTGTTGATACGGTGCTTGGAGAATTTTGCCAGGCTTGTGCATAGTTGCAGAGCATTGGAAAACGGTAGTTTTCAGAAAATTTTATTTTTCTTAGGAAATAGAAATCACCATGACATGAAGCAACTCCTTTCCATGGACAAGGTCCCATAGCTTTGCTCAAAAAAACATTTAATATCTGGAGCTTCTCAAGGGGATGTATGAAACCATAATTTAACACTAATGTCAAACTCTTCTTACTGGTGTAGAACTTCAGGATTGTTCTTCTGCTTTTATTGTTTATGCTAATACTGAGGATCCACACTGAGGATCATGGCTGGGGGAAGTCACTGTCAAGACAAACTGGCTTTGTAACCCCAAGTGTGATAGAAGACCTCTGCTATAGATAGGGATTTCAGCTTCATCTATAAAATTACATTTTAAAAATCTCACATATAGCTATTCCTGTTCATTTCTGGTGGTGTTCCTGGGATTCCTGATGTTCTGAAACAAATTTCTCAGTCAAGGTAGAGGGGATTAAGGATTACACAATTTACCTGGAACAGCAAAGCAAGAATGTAATCCTGCTTCTCTGGTGGTGTTCCAGTGATCTCTTTTTCCCTCTTCTCTCTCCTTCCCTGACTCCACTTCTGAAATTATGGAAATGCTTGAATGCAATAATGTCTCACAGCTGGATGTTTCCTAAGGAGGATTGTATGAAGTATAATCATTGGTTCACATCAACTTTTCCATTTTGTTTCATGTGCTGTTACTTTTTTTATTTTTTTTTTCCATATTGGATATATATCCTACCTGAATTCTGGTGCTTCTGTATATAGCATGCAAATCGTGTCACAAATCGGCAATTTTTCCTTTTCATTTTCTTGATTGTGATTCTAGTTATCAGAATACTTTAAATGTGGGAAACATGCTGTGCTTTTTTGGTCTAGTTAGGGTTGTATTTTTTTTCTCTTCCCCACTGACATCACTTTCATCTGTACTGTAAATACACCAACAGGGATAAAAATCAGTTTGTGAAATTCTAGAAACATGTGGTCAGGAATAGTCACATGCCTAAGGGACTTTTAATTAATAAACAAAAGTTTAGGAGAAGTGTGATGTGCATTATGAACTAGAGGACTGAAACAGAAGAGTAAAGTATACATATTCATACACAGAAGTGACTGGCAGGGTAGGCATTTAAACCAAGAATTTCACAGAGTCAGACATCTCCTGCTGTTACAAGTCATTGCTACATCTCAAAATTCAAATAGCAATTATAACATTTTTCCACACTGACACCTACAAAGTCATCATTACCCGTGAGTGAGTTGATGGATGGTTGAAGCAGGGAACTTGGCATTTGTAGCAGGGGTTAACAGGGTCTGTGTTCTGAAAAGCTTTAATGTCTGACTAGTTATGAAATAATTTTGGAAAAGGAAAATATTAAAAATGTACACTTTGTAAGATTTATATTTTACTGCCTTATCATAATATATTAACCCAGTGTTTCTTTAGGAATGTTAAAAATGCAAAGAAGTAACAATTGCAGGTGAGAATGTATCAGTTGTTAGCACTGCCCTCTGGCTAGATGTGAAATGCCAAGTATGCATACATAGCAGCCCTAGCTATGTGTCCAAGATGCTTTATTAAGCACCCGATAAGAAGCTCTGATCTCTGTAAATAAAACCAATGGTGACACTAATGATTATTAGACAAAAGCTGCTGCCTTGCTCTACACTTAGCAATGTATTCGTTGAGTATCAATGACTAGCAAGACAGTGTGAGAAATACACAAGTATGAGCCACCATTAGCCTTTTCATTATCTATGAGCAACATATTTCAGATCAAGAGGCTGTATCACATCCTTTTTAAACAAATGGATGTTTGGCTGAAACTCATTTTGAGATGAAGTCCTAAGTATCACAGAAGTAAATGTAATGCCAGCCAGGAAATTGTCATCTCAGTGATTTGACTTCTGGACAACATGGATTAATTCCTTGAATATTTAGTCTTGTGTGCTGTATGTTCTGAGCTGTATTGCAAATGGATAGGACATAAAATAGAGGCTATCCAATAAGTTTCCTATTTTTTAATATGATAAAAAAAGTTAAAATAGTTAAATCTTAGGAAATTGAATTCTTCATATTAAGCTCTATCAAAGGTAAGATAACTGATGCACGTTATCTTTTTATGATCCTTCCATGCGACCACATCTTCTGTTGGTCTGAAGCAGGAAAGAGCACCTACTGATTACTATCAATTTTGAAACAGTGGGGGTTTACATCAGCAGGCATCCTTTTCAGTTAGAAATCCTAGGCTTTTTCGAAAAGGATTGTGAACTGAGATATAATTTCAAACATGCATTGTTTTTATGAGCGTTTTGATGGAGCTTTAAGAAATGACCTTCAGGGAAAAAAAAAAATAAAATAAAAAATTCAACTACATTTGAAAAATCACCCAGCCTGAAAAAGGAATTTAAGAATGGAAATATTTAAGTGGTGGTAACACAGCTTTTGATGCATGCTGCTGCTATCTTGAAATAAACCCGATGTATAAACACTATTACACTTAACACTTACTGTAGCAAATAAATTTACTATTTTCTAGTTCAGCTCTCTACTTGAAATTGACTCTGCGACAAAATTAATTGTCCATGTTGTTTACTAGAAGAAAATAATATACTGATATTCTATGCCTAAAACAGAAGCTGAAAATCAGTTACCCCAAATTCATTAGTACACCACCTAGTTTTTCCCAGTAATGAAGCAATTACCTAAGATGCTTGCATCATTTTTAATGCCCCAGTTGACACACAGTGTAAGTTCCAGTGAAACATGCATTCTCCCTAAAGGGTTCCAAGCAACCACCAAAAGGAAGAGAGTTTTATCCTCCTTTAAAATAAGGGTTTGCTGATTTAATGAAGGAGGGGATTGCCAACCCTACAAAACCATTTTTGTAACTAAAGCCTTCTCTCTTGTTAATGAACTGTGTTTCAGGAGGGAGAAAACCAAGCCAAAACAGCAACAAGGTTTTATGGTGAAAGAATTAATCTGCAAGGAACTGTAGGTAGAGGAATTAAAAGAAATGATGAGATCTAGACTAACATTGCTGCTGTTGCCATCCCCACTCAAGAGATCTGAGAAGGGGGTTTCTTTGCACTTTCCCTGTGTTGAATACCTTGAAGGTCCTGCTTTTAGCAGGTTTGTTGCCTTACATAATCTCCTATATAAATATCATCTGTAGCATAATGTAAACCTAAAGCCCAGAATTCCAATTCTGATAGTGCATTTTGGATAGGAAAGGATGAGGGATGGCAGTGAGGATGTTTAATGACTTGTTAGTACAAGGACGCTATGCATAGACTCTTATTTGTCTTCTCTAAGTGTTTATAGATGTATTCTGGTTTTACTTAAACAACTGCTTTTCTGTAGTACCATATGTCCCTAGCCTCATACAATCTAAATAGTAAAGGGGTTCCTGTTTGTGTGGTGAAGGGCTGTCTCAAAAGGATCTGAGAAAAAAGCTTAATATTGACTTCTAATAACAGTATAATTCTTTGTGTCATGCAGTGAAATATTGGGCTATGTACTCAAGCCTTAAAGTCACAGGGACAATATCACACTCAAGTAAGATAGTTGATTGATAGAAATTGAAAACAAAACCAAACCAGTAAACCGAACTGTTAATTTAGTAGTTTCCTGTCTAAATATATTTCCTTGTTATGAAAGACATAAATATAAGATCTTAAATGTGGACTGTATTTCAAAATACAATGAGTACAATGCTATCTTGTTTTTTCATTTTCATAAGTGGACCATTTTCCCTTTTTCCTGACAATCATCTTTCTTTTGTCCTAGTGAAGTCTAGTGCAATCATATCCAAAACGCAAAAACACAAGAACTACATCTCTGAACTGAACTTGGGGCTCTTCTGGTAATGAGTAACTTCAGCAGTGCTCAACAAAGGACAAAAGAGTTTGTAATTGCAATTAGATTGGATGTGGTGGATGAAGCCTGAATCATCAGGTATAACAGCTCTTCTAATATGCTTTGAATTAATAACAGTACTTTGTCCTTTTTCAATATCTATTAACTCTTTGAAATTACATGACAATCGTGGCTTTATTCTGCCATCCTGTGACAGTGTACAATAAGGTGATGGTAAATTGTCCAGGGAAAATAAAGAAATGCACTCACTTGCTCTAAATTTACCAGCCCTTGCTCTCACAGGATACAGAAGTTCTTTTTCTACCAGATCTTCTACCACTGCAATACTACTTGTGCATCCGTTCTATTTGGTTGTTGTTGTTTTTTTTTAAAACCCATAAAACAACCACAGAGCCCCCAAACAAACAAAAAAATCCACAAAAATCAACCAACCAAACAAACAAAAACCAAGCAAGCAACAAAAAAACCCCAACAAACAAACCCAATCTTTTGAAAACTGTTACTAGTGGACTATCTTCAAGCATTCAATATTTAATATTTTTGAAATTTGCTAACCCATAGCTTTTTTAAGTAGCTGGACAATTGAACCATTATCCTTTTTTTCTGTTAAGCACTTATAGCATAAGCATTTATAGCATGCCCTTAAGATTTACTGTCACCTGATGCCAGAATCAGCTTTGTTTAGAAAGTCTGCTTAAATTAGGAATCGTAGCTCAAATCACTAAACTACAGCAGTTTGTAGATATAGATAAATTCATGTTGTTCCTTACAAAAAGCAAGAGTATTCGTAATAATCCTACCTTTTCTGAGAAACTGTATCATCCTCACTACATAATTGAAACTGTAAGATCAAGTTTTGAAAGGTTTATATCTCTCTTCAGCTGGCTGGGGAAGCTTTGGGAGTATGTCACAGTTATAGGACCTAACACTCTGAATATGTTGAAATTATTGAAAATGTTGCTAATTGCAAATGCTGTGCAGCCTGCACAGTGCAGTCAGTACAATACAGGATTATATGTTCCTGTGGAAGTTTATTTGCTTCCTGACATTAGAGAACACTGTTATTAAGAAACTGCAGCAAGATGTGACTTATGCAGCAAGGCTGAAAGTTGTATCTCCAATGCTTAATTAATTGGAAGTTTAATATAGACTAAGGTCCTCATCATTTCTTGGGAGATGATTTAAGAAATGGTAGGTGCTGATGCCTGCTGATTAACCTCAGGTGGTTGATAATCCTTAGGTAAGTCCTTCTTTGAGATTTCATTTCTGTTGTTAATTACTTTTTAAAATTAACTACCTCACATGAGTTTAAAAACACTTTCAGTCATTCCATGGCACATGTTGGGCTATGCCACATCTTTTAAAATAAGTCACTAGTTTCTCTTTTATCAGCCAAATTAAATATTTTTAAAAAAATATTTATTTTAAAGACTATTTCGAATTATTCTGGGGGAGTCCTTCCCTTTCCATTGGAGGAGTGTAGGAGACGAGTCAAAAACATTTCTGTTCCTATCAGCATACATTTCTGGTTTGACTGGCTACATTTTTACTTAACAGTGAATGGCATCAATATCCCGATGGTTGCAACTACTTTGAAGGGGACATGGGAGAGTTTAACCATTGTTTGGGAGACCCATGGATGTTCTGCACTTCAGGACTTCCTTCTAGGTTTGGTCCAGCATGTCTAATGATTGAAGTTCTCTTCCAGCTGTGGTGAGTGAGGAATGTACAACACCTAGCATACTGGGATTTCAGTTCTGAACAGGGCTTGCAGAATGGTGCACTGCTGCATGCTGTATGTAATACTAAGTTAGTATTCCCCGGTCTTTTATTTCCTGGAAGTCCTAACAGTTGCTGTGGATTATTTAATGCCAGCTACACAGTTCTCTGCCATGTAAACTGATATTCCAGGAAACTTTTGGAGAAGAACATTAGCATATACTTATGACAGATTTTTTTAATCATAATATTCCCCTGTTTCAATTATACTGAAAATGTTGGTGGAATGGATATAGATAAGCACAATCTCTACCCTATTCTGAAAAGTCAGGGAAATGGCAAATATGTTCTTGTAATGAGTCGCTTCAGTAATGTTGTAGTCCTCAGCACAGTCAACCACGATTGGAAGTTATGATAGAGACTTCATAAGAGTTATACAGCTGGATTTCATGGGTACAGTGTTTGAGTGATTTGATTTCTGGACTGCATTTAAAAGGCTGAGACTCAAAGATTTTGATTGAACTAGGACATGGTAGGGACAGGTAGTTCTTTGTCATCAATATCTAGTGTTGACTAGGATGCAGGTATCACAAATTCAGATTTAAAACACTTAGCTAACTGTAACAGCATAAGTAATCTATGAAGGCACGACATGATTTAATCTCATTTTAATGAAAATTTTCCCCTGTGTCAGCCTTATCTTAATTTTTGAGCTACCACAGTATTAATTATATCCATTATTTAGTATTCAAAAATGACTTGGGTGAATACATGTCTTTCTCAATTGGCTAATTAAAGAGATGTGACTGAACAAAGTTTAAGTATTGGAATTTGCAGCTTTTGAGGTGTAACAGGCAAATATTTATGTTTTAATTTCTATATTCGGTACTTCATAAAATAAAATTATTACTTAAATTTAATTTCTGAGGTAAACAAGATCTCATCAAGACACAGCAAATGATACTGGAAATGTAGCACAGTGAAAGAATTTATTCCCTGTTGAATTATAGACTTAATGAAGTACAAAAATGATGACATTTAATATCTTAAATGAAAGCTGCTTCAGGGAATGCTTCAGCAGTTTAAACAGGTATCTCATAATTTGATGTCACCTGGCTAAGCCAGTATCACAGTACAGCTGCCAACTTTTCACACTCTATGAGTAAGTTTCTGGTACTGCTATCAGATTTGGAGGGAAAAAGATGATAGGACAGTCTGCAACAATAAATGTGACAATTCTGACATTTCTAATCAGGCCATTTTAATGAGCTGTAATATTTCTGCAGAGTAAAAAGCCATTCATTTAAGTATAGTAACATGAATCATTCTTCAGTTAGTGAAATTGACCTAGTTACATGGCTTCTCCATTTTTTGGCATTCATGAAATGTAAGAGGGTGAGATCCTCAGGCTTTTTTACCCAAATAAACTGCTTTTCTGCTAGGAATTATATGGTAGAGATTTTAAGAGGGCCACTAAACCCATAGGAACACTATCAACAGAAATCAAAGCAATATTACAATAAAAAACAAACAAACAAACAACAAACCAAAACCCTATAATGCATGTAGATGTCTAAGGGCAGGATATTTCCCATGTAAAATGCCCCATTATTTATTTACTTGGTAAACAGGAGTTATCAGCTCTTCAAAAAGTCATATATATATTCTTTTTCTTAGCTTTTACTACAAGAACATATTACTTGTTGGGGAAAACCAGATCTTTAGTTCAGGTTTCTTTTGGTTGATATTTATGCATGGAGATAGTCTTATGAATATTTATGAATGAAAACTAGTCATTGCTTGGAAGCCCCTTCACACTCACAAACATGGACAAGGCAAGCAGCTAGTTCATGAGATGACAGTACTTGGGCAGCTCTGCATTTTGACTAATGTGAATATGCACTTGCACATTGGAGAGTGACAGGGTAACTTTTAGGATTAAATTTACTGTAAAAAGTGTAGCATAAGCTCTGATTCAGTAATAAGGTAAAATAGTAAATGCATGTATTAAAATAGTTGGCTCTCTGTTTCTCAGTGCTGGGATAAGAGGCAAATATCTCAAGCATGGATGGTAAGAGCTCCATCATATCAGTACAAGTAATGTGAATTTTTTGTGACATTCTGCATTTTTATAAATGCACAAATTTAACTGAAACTCTTCCCAGAGAATATGTTTCCATACTAAACTAATGAACATGCATTTTCTCAAAGACAGAGAGAAGTATAGGTATGGCAATGGATCATAAAAGTAACCTGCAGTCATGTTTGATTTGCTCTTAATGTTTATGTCGAAACAGATTCATCTTTCCAACTATTAATACTCACCATGCTGGATTTATAGGTGTAGACCATGTTGTTTTTGATGAGACATTAAAAAGACTCCTAAGATAAGGATCAGGTTTTTGTTTTGGTTTTGTCGTTTTTTTCTTTTTGTGTGTTTTTTTTGTTGTTGTTGTTTCTGTTGTTGCTTTTTGTTTGTTTTAATAACTGTAAACTACAATGAATAAAGAGAAACCATGGTAAGGAATTTATTCCTGGATGGTGAAGAAGGGCTGCATTCTTTTGGTTTTCATGAAGGGAGAAACTAACCATCTTTCAGTGTTCTTCCTCTTCATCTGCTTCTTTACTGGAAATTCTATTAGCAGTTAACAGGAGAAAGCTATGCTGTGACTTCAATTCACAACAAACTGTATGGAGGGACCTTGCAGATCCCTCTACTTTCTGAACAACAAAGATTTCCAAGCTTCTATTCCTACATAATTTGAAGATTCAGGCAAACAATTCAGTGCTTCTTCCTTGAGGAAGTACAATATGGAGTGAAGCTAAATAAAAAATGTATTATCAAGTTGATTGCAGGCATCTCTTGAACCACTTCATGAAAAATTCTGTAGTCTGTCTTTATTTGGTAATTTTCAGAATTGACCCAGGCTATTATATGTGCTAAATGTGGAACATGTGTGTTTCCTGCTACAAATAGCTTAGTATTCAAATAGAAAGAAAATCGCAGGAGAGGAAAAGAATATTTTGTAAGTCACACAGAGACAGTTTCACCAAAAGTGCTGTGAATGAGCTGAGAACAGGATCCAGATTTTGACTTGCTTTCTACTCTTTCCTTGGAGAGGTCCCATTCATTTTATTGCTATGGTGATAGGTATTAAAACAACATGCATGTGCATATTGTATTAAAACAATATGGAATTAACTTTCTATGATTCTATGATAATATATAACTTGACAATGCATGTGATCCTGGGAGTAGACAGTATTTCATAACACTTTTTCTTTGCCTCATTAGCTACACACATATCTCAAAAGAGCTTATTGATATAGTAAGTATATTAAGGACTTTCTGATTTAACTCACTTCTAATGAATGAGAGAAGTGCATGCAAAGTACAGTCCCAGTTCAAGAGACACCTGACATCCCATAACAACACAGCTAATCAATGTAAAAGCAGCTGAGACAACATGGCTCTGGCACTGTAATAAACTCCATCCTTTTAAGTGTATAGATCCCCTGTAAACAGTTGGAGGCCAAATTTTCAATCCTAATTAGAAATAAACAACATTGCCCCTTCATTTATATCTCAAATATTGGCATTTCTTTCTCCAAGAAAATGTCTGGTTTGGGAATTTCTTCTGGATTATTCTTCTTGCACAACTGAAAGATCACTATGGTATGGAAAAACATGCAAAGCATCCGTTCTAATTTTGAGGTCTCTATATACATGTTAATAAATCTTTTGGATTAAATACTTATTTTCTTGCAGTCATAAACTGGGTATGCAGGTATGCACTTGTTTACATTTAAGAAACCAGGACTTAATAACTGGGTCTAATAATTCAGCTCAGATTTTCTATGTATTAACTTGATTCCTGTCTCAAGAACATGGAATAGTTAAAAGGTCTAAAAATGTTGCAGAATCCTTTTGGAGGAGAACTTGAACAAAAGCAAAGAATTTGCATAATATTACCATACTACTAGAAAATCATCCTGTCTGTGCCATGAGTGGGTTTATTTTACTTCTGCCACTTTTTTGGTTTGAAGAGTCTGCCATGTTTTCTTCGAACGCTTCCAGTGTGAAAATAAGCATGCACATTATGTCATTCGATTCTCGTAGTTGTAGCGCTTAGCATTTGGCCAGGACCTGGGCAGAGGCCAATGGGGATATCTTAAAGAGGCAGAGGGGGAGCGACACACATCCACACAGCATCAATTTAATCATTTAATTCTACCTTTGTAGAATCTTCCTAAGCAAATCAGAATTGCTTTGAAAATGTTCCTCCTCCCTTCCTCCCACCCTAATCTCCTGAGCTTCTAGTCTAATGCTGAAATGGGAAAAATAAGAAACATGATAAAATCTACTTGAAAGATGGCTTTTATGAGAAATTCATGGCTTGTTTATCCTTCAGTCTGCCCTCAGCTCCTTATAGCAATTATTCTATCTGCATATCTTTTCCTTCTCTAACTGTGATGTTGGTTGAAGTGGAACTTTTGGATATCTTTTGATTGCTGTAGCTCTTAATTATAAACACTTCATAGTGGTTGTAGGAGATCTAAATGTGAGTTTCATATACTTCCTTCTCATATTGCAGTTTTGTAGTGGTATCTTTTCTTAGCAATGGGAAAAAGGATTATTTTTAAAATAAGTCTGGGAATGTTCATTGCTTCTGCTATAAATGACTACTTAAATCTGTGTGTGCAACGGGGTTTGGATGCATCAGAGTAAACCTGCCCTGTGTGTTTAACTAAATCTCATAGACTTCAGTTTGATCTAGGCAGATCCAGAGGTCAACCCATTAGGCAGCTCAATTTTTTTACATGTTCCTTAGGAAAGCAAATGCATTACCTTCAGGGGAAGCATAAACAAGGCTTGATTTATATGCTGGAGTGCTTCCTAATGTTTAGACAGAATTATGGAGGTTAAACCTAGAGCACCATAACATTAGCTTGCAAATACTCAGGAATAGAGATTACAAATAAGTTAAACACCTCATTTCCATTTAATTTCAATAGTGTTTGGACTCCAGAGTGCCATAATGACTGCGGCTTTGTAAAATCATGTACATTTAAAAATGGGTCGTAGAGGTGGTTGTGGGTTCCTCCAATGTACGGAATTATCTATTTAGATAAAATTCTGCAGATTTGAAGGACTGAACAAGAATGACCTTTTTAGTAAGAGGAAGATGAAGGACAGAGAGGAAGGTGAGCCGTGGGAATGCTTTCTTCCACTTGAATGAAGTTAAGGGAGGTGAACAAGGTTAATAAAGATTAATATCCTTAAACATGAAAACTTGCTTTTGATGTTAGTCTGTGGGAGTATTCACTCATCAACTTTTCACAGTCTGACTTCAGGAACCTAAAGCAAGACAACTATGCCCTTTCTAAAATGAGTAGCTAGAAAAAATCCGTTCAACTGGATGAATGATTTCGGGAAGGAATCTCAGACACAGCACCTGTATAAATCTATGGAGGAGCTTAACTTTTCCTCTCCCTCATTTTCAGTGTTTAAACCTGACTGTGTGCATAGCCTTGTTTTTCAATAGATGTTAAATTCTGTAGTCATGTTCTGTATGTTAATGGTGTAACATGAGCTGTAATGAAATGATCCCTCTCCTGGGGAAAACACAGAACTTTCATCTCCCCTGTAGACATTAATCTTTACTGTTATGCATGACCATGCTTTCTTCGAAGTGCACTCTCTTAGTGTACATGATTCAAAGCACTGGATGGAATTAATGATCCTCTTAAGAAAGCACTTAATTCATACACTTCGACTTACACCTACACTAGTCCAAATGAACACATATGTTCAATTATAGCAGTTCTACCTCCTTACCTTGGGTACCTAGGAGTCACTTAAAAATTTAAAATTTATTTGTTTATGTTTAAGACCATTGGAAGATGACTGCATGTAGAAATCTAAGGCAGCTGAGTATTTTAAGCATTAAATCATCTTTAAAACATGACACTAAGTTTTTGACAGAAAAAAAAGTCACAAGAAAGTGAATACATTAATTTTTACTGTTTTCGCTACCTGTGTAAACATTGCATGAATCCAATATATCGAATGGTGATGGTAATAATCAAAAGTACACATGAAGGATGCTGTGATTAAGTCCAGCTACTCTGGGAAGATAGTAGGGGAACAAATAGTTAGAAAAGTTATCTTAACATGTGAACAAGATAGCATGTGGAAATGAATGTCTTAGGAGTTTTCTATATTTGGAAACTTGAGTTAGCAAGACCAGAGCTCTTTAAAATCTCATTTTACACAGGAGATTTTTTCACTATATGCAATAAAATAGGATATAACAATATTTAAAAAAGAAGGATTGCTTGTATACAAAATGTGGAAGGAGAAAATTTATTTGGCTATACAGTGTATCCCCTCTCTTTCAAATTGTTGCTTTTAAAGTATAGTATTATTCATATTTAAAAATCTGGGTGTTTTGCTTTGGTTCTTTGAAAATTATTTTTGTATTCTCATACTCTTACATCTGAATAAATCTTGAATATATAATTTGACCTGCAAGGGCTGAAGTATTTAGATGTGTTCAGGTAACTTAGCAATATGTTGAGAAATATTTTTCTCCAACTGTTTGAATAAATGTGCATTTGAAAGTGAACAGCAAATTCTTTTGTAAAACAAACCAATGTCTCAAACTCTGCTTGTATACATTGCTGTAATACTTTTTTTTCCCATGCAGAGATGAAAAGCTCTTCCAGACCTGCTTGCATTGCAGAATATCTAGGGAAAGAATTCTTTAAAATAACATTTTAGAACTTGCACGTATAGTTTCATAATAGTTTGTGTAGATAAAATCTATGGAATGTTCCCCTGTAGATATATAAATAGAATGTGTCTTTTTTAGTGTTATGGTCTGTTTTTAATTTTGTGGGTTTTCTTCCCAGATTTAATTGTCTAGCAAGTAAAAACTCTCCGTGGTTCATAAAATGCTGATAACATTTATTTTTATTTTATTTATTTTTTTTTATATGAGGAAGGAAGTAGGGCTATATAAGGATTCTGGCCCAAGGGTGAATTTGAATGGAAACAACCCACCTTGCACTATTTTATCCTACATGGCATCTGAGCTAAGATGGTTAGCAGAAAGCTGGATAGCTTGACTACTGCAGTTTTCTAACTCTTTGTCTCAGCTTTTTGGAGCTGTGCTGCAGTTCATGAAAATACAATCTGTAGTCTATATTGCTATAGTATTTCCCTTCCCTGATTCCTCATTTTAGGCTTTTGTCATCTAAATACCAACCAGTAAACAACATAGCAGTATGGCACGTCATGTCTCTTAGCTCCCAGGACCTTATTCCTTGCAATACAATTGCCCAAAGCCAATGATGATACTGTGCACCGTGCTGCCTGAGAATAATCTAGCTCAGCTGTAGCACTTGAGGCCAGTAAAATGCTGCAGCATCCTTATGGACAGAGAGCCCAGCACAAGTGGTAGGAAGCAGGGTTTTTTAATTGCCTGTAGTTTTGACTTTCTTTGGCAGTGGGGAAAAAATCATTGTCAAGTTTTAAATGCCAGTATAACTAGCTTCTGTTCCAGGCTGTAGATACCCTGTTCATCTGACCTGCTAAGGGAAGACAGACGTCCAAAATTATATTTTTAAAACTTGATAGAGTTGCCCTGCTGTTGGCTCAGAGATCACACGAACAGGTATTACTCCCATTCCGTGTTCCAAGACCACAATCATTCAATCCACTTTTCCTTTCAATTCCTATGAGGTTTTGGAACAGGTCTGTCTGCTTGTTTCTAATGCAATAAACTTTCCATGTTATGAGAGGGGCTAGGCAGAAACCAAGTCATTCAAATATTACTCGAGTCAGCAGAGGAAGAAAAGATGGTCTCTGGAGTCCATTATCTTTTGGCATAGCCTCTCAAGTATGTGAGCTTTAGTCTTTGGATCTTTTGGGAAATGTGAACATATGTAACACAAGTTTTCTCTTTCACTTATTAAAATAAATGAGATCTCAAAAAACTCCTCCTTAAGCGAAGAGACTCTCGTCTGCCTGATTATTGTAACTAGTCTTCTGACATCGAATTCTTGGAACTAATGCTGAGGAAGGTAAAGCAGGCATAAACAGGAAAAAAATAATTTACACACCAGTGCTTGGAATAATATAAATAAAGTAAAAGGGAATGATTAACATATAATCTAGTAATACAAAATATATATAATTTTGTAATACAAAAATAAACAGTCATGAAAAGAAAGCATGAAAGGGACCAACCACTATCTTGTGTGTGGGATGTGTATAACTTACTCCTACACCACTTCCATTACCACTTACAGCTGCTCCATTCTTTTATTTATTTATATTTGTCCCTCTCACAAATAACTGGACGTAAAGGGTGTTTACCCTTACGTTGTGTTTTTCATCATTATATGGGATAATTTTCTTTCTGTTAATGGAATCTCTTCCACTGAAGTAAAAAAAAAAAGATAAAATATTAAACACCTGGCTAGTGAGCAACCCGGTATCCATAGGAGACTGCTGAAGGTGTTTTTCAGAAGCTTTTTTGGCTGAGGAACAAGTGGTAATAAAAGTTGTCATTGGAACATGATCATGTATAAAGGCCATTGTTATGAAACCTGGTATATAGATAAACTAGCAAGCAATAAGATGTGGGGGGTTTTAGTAGGTTCTTGATAATTTATGCTAGTGCATATTTTGCCATTCTTTTTAGTATGATCTTATAATAATAGCATTGAATGATGTAAGATAAGTATTTTCTATGTCAGGGAACGATGAAAAGATTCATATTCTAAAAATTACAGTGAACCTGATTATCATGCTTGTCATGTTATTATTCTTTTTCATGTTCTGGTAGGTCCATTGCTGAAAATGCTGAATAAAAAAATGCAAACAATATGACAGTATTGCAAGCTGTTTATTTTGTTCCATTCCTATAGAAAATTACCTCTTCACTTTGATATGGGTTGGTGGTTGTAAGGTATAGAATGGTTGTTGAAATAGATGTCTTTTGTGTAAATGGCAATGAAAAACAAATGCCCCTTCTTTACTCAGCTCTGGAACTATCCTATGAAATTGCTTGAGATGTTTGGATAGCTTTGTCAACATTTAATGAATTTTGGCCATCATAAATCTCAGATGCCCTAACTGAGTAAAACCCCAAATTATCACAATTTCATATCCTAAGCTGCCCTTGCCATATGGTGAGTGCAAATGTTTCCAAAGCAGCAAATGTTCTGTCAAGGGTTCCTAGTGATGTTTAGATTGGATTGCTCTATTATCTGAACAAGTCTGCCAAAAGAATGCACCTGCACAATGAAAAGTGTGCAGAAGCTGCCAATCTGTTTCAAGAGAAGGAAGGTGAAGCATGTAGTGACAAGTTACCTGTCATCAGAAGATATTCTGAATAGGTTATGATAGATTCTACTGCACACATGATATCACAAAGTACCTCTTAAAAAAAAAAGAGGGGGGTGCAGGGGGTGTGTGTGGAGTGAAAGAACTAGGCAAGTCATAACTTAGTGAGCTGTAACAGCTTACAAAACAAATCTTCAGTGGCTTCTTACCCAGACCTTTTCAGGCAGGTTAATCAAACAATAACTGGCAGGGATGGTAGATATGCTCCTTTTCCATATTCACTTTTGTTTCAGTTCTAGGATGCCAGTGCTGTATGCAGATTTTTATTCTCTTGGATTATGTGCCTTGAAGCATATAATTCACTTACTATTATTGATAGCTGAATGTGCAAATACATTAAAGAACTGACAGAAGTACAATTATGTTTTCCTCTTCTGAGGAGGAATACTCAGTGAAATCCCCTTGCTACAGTCCCCTTTGCTGGACTGTATATCATCTCTAAATAGATTAAAATTATGATTTGCACAGTAAAAAATTTCACATAAGCAACATGTGACAACTGTTATCAGTTACATATGTAAGTCTACAGAACATTACCTTTTTTGTCACTGAGAAGAATAAGCAGTTATACTGCAGCCATTGTTCTCAAGAGACAATGAAATTCAGTCTTACAGAAGTGTGTTAAATATTGCCAGGACATGATTTCTGTGCAAATCCCTTGACACTCAGCCTTTGTATTGTAAATTTTACCACATAATCTGTCATGGAACTGAGGCGAGGAATTTGACCAGAAATGGTCCTCAGCAGAAGGAAAAAAAATTCTAGCAATTGGATGGTGAGGTGGAGTGGGGGTTGGGAGAGCCCCCTTTCAGTAAGGTGTATTAGACTTGAATGTCAGTAGATGAAAAATTCAAGGAAAAAAAAAATGGAGGGAGCTAGTGCAGGTATTGGTATTAACAGTTTTACAAGAGCCTTTTGGAATAGATTTTGCTTTTATTTCCACTGTAGAGAAGGATAAAATCTGTTAATGGATTTTAAAAGTTCCAATTTAAGTTCAATAAAATGTAACTGCAAATGTCAGCTCTAAATTTTTCCCACAGTGTGTTTTCATTAAGACAAAGGGAAGAACTTGAGTATAATTCAATGTCTTAACTAAAACATTACCTCAGTGTTCCTGATATCTCCTACCCGTCACAGAATAGATGCAGATGTTACATAGATGTCATATAAAAGTTTAGATTTTCACTGTCCAAATTCCAACTGCATAGATGATTTGACAGACTTATGTTGTAGACCACACTGTAAGAAACCTTGCCAAAGACTTCATCAGTCTCAGGACCTGGGTTGTTCTAGCACTCAGTAAAGCATTATGTTAAATAAGCTAAATCAAAATTCCTACTCTTGAAAAGTCCAATTCAGAATAAAAGTAAATATGAGAAAAAATTGTGTTCTCTTTGGGATCCATTTGATAGAAGCAAGGTGGTCCCTCCGAACAGCTTCTCCACGACTCCTAGATTGCAGCAGTGGTAGCCTCATTTTTCCCTGCTTAAACCCCAATATCTTTGGGGTTTAAAGACTATCCATTTTGTCTTTTCGTCATTCAGCTCTGTGCAGCCTTCCATAATTTCTCCGAGTCTGAAGTTGACAAAGTAGAAGAAAAAGCATGATGCTGTTTTGTAGAACCTTCTCTTGGATAATCTCATTTTAGCTTCAGTCCGCACTCGCCTGGTATTTTCCTTGTCTCCTCTGTTAGTGTACTACTATCCAAACCTAGTCATGAGCTCATGTGGCACTAATGCAAAGCCTTTCATTCTAACATCAGTTATGCATCCTATGCATTAGTACATTTCATAAGTTTTTCTGCACTGAAAACTGTAACGTTTTCTTCATGGAGGCTGAGGATGATTCAGGTGTTGCAGAGTGCTTAAGGCAGTGGAACTGGATATTGTTTGAGGCAATCCCTTTAATTTTGGAATTAGTAATTGTTCCCTTCTTTTCCATTATTGCCTTACTTAAAGAAAGATGTTTCATGAAACAGGGAGGCTCAGCAACAGGGAAAAAAGAAGTGTTCAGTAAGCACAATGTCTTGAGTGCTAAGAACATGCTAGCAGAGTATTAAAGACTATCCTGTACATAGAATACCTCTCAGTTACCACTGCAAAATTTCCCACTAAGGATATGAATGGGTGATAGGAATATGATTGGTAGAAGTATTGATCCAAAAGAAAAAAAAAATAGCACTATGATTATCCTTTTTCCTGAAAGATCAGTTTGAAAAGCAGCAGTTGAAGGTGATTAAAGGAGATGCATTAATTTATGTTCTACAATCTGCAGTAATTTAATTTAAACACATTGTCTTGACATTTTTCTTTAGCTATATATGATTTGTGGAGAGGGGCATGTGTGTGCACTATCATCTGGTAGGTAACCTACCTACTTCCAAGATAAGTAAAGGAAAATACCTCTGATGGGGTGGATAAATTTCTTTGAGAGTCTTGATATTTTCCATGAAACAATAGAAGTTGGCCACTCAGTAAAACAGAATATTTTTGTATGTGTGGCCGGAGATTCAAATGTCTTGTTTCATTTACACATGCATATTAATTTTAAGAACGTGGAGTTAATACTGAAGCCGGTCTAGGTATGGAAGACTCTGGCTCTTACAGGCCACTGTAGCAAAGGCATTTATTAATGTATGTTTTGAAGAAGAAAGCTGCTAAAACACATACCTTAGAAAGCAGAAGAAACATTTCACTTGCAGCTCCGGTACACCTGCAATGACAAGCATTGTATTCTGGTGATGCCTGACTAATAAAGCAGTTGAGGCACATGGTGACTGGACATTTTGCTGCTACACTTAGACACATTCATCAACCAGTTTTACATAAGATCAAGTAAAAAATTTTCTGAAAGTCTCAGACAACTTGCTATGCTTGTTCTTGTGAGAACAATATGCAGAACAAGAAAAAGGTTATTTCATCCTCTGACTCTTTAATTCAATTATATCCTAAAACCCATTGTGTACTTCAAAAATAAATTAACTCAAGATGTTACTTTGCTCTCCATCTGCTGCATTTCTTTAAATGTATTCCTTCTCCTCCCAGATCAGTTTAAGTGATTTTTTTTCCCACCAAAAGCCATAGGCTTTTTTTCATGTTTGCTTTTTTAATGCCTCTGTTTCAGAAATTGCCTCATAAACCATGTGACTCTTTTGTTTTCTCATTTTTATTTTGCATGAAAAAGCAACCAGCAAAATGCAGCTAATGACTGGGTTGTATCTCTGTTGCTCTAACTTGTGTTTCAGCATGCCTTGCCTTTTCCATCTGTGGTCTCTGTCTCACCTGCAGAAGATGATGAGTGATTGTAGAGTAAATGATCAAAGTGCAGTTGCATTGTTGGCCCTTGATACTGAAAGGCAGAAAATAGCAGAAGAGAGTACTCAAAATAACCAGATCTTTGGTCATAATCTGTTACATTATTTAGAGATAACCAGAATTCATCTGTTTTCCTCAGAAGTTCCCTTCCAATTTATTTCTCTATTCAGTTTAATCAGCTGCTACTGCTACCTGAGATGTCAGCAGTAATATTAGCCATGCTAAAGAAAAGATTTTAAGTACTTTTGTAGCAAGGAATGTTTCCTATCTGCTCTTCCTGGTATAAGTACAGGAGCAGCTTTAAGGTCAGAGGAAGGTATAGAATTAAGTTGTGCAGATTTCTCCTAAATCTTAAATGAATCCTGAATTAGTAACACAGCTGAGTATTTATGGTAAATAATAGATCACAATTACACCTGGTTAATAGGAGCTCAAGAAAAAAATGTTAATATCACCACTTAAAAAATGGGGACTGCTTAGAAAAGCTGAAGCTCTTTTGCTAAAGATTTTAAATACTCCAAGATATAATCACACTGTCCAATTTTGGAATATATAACTATATATTCCTATTCAAAGTATTGTACATGGAAGTCAACCATGTTTTTATTGGGTTAAGGGTAGCCTGTAGACTTTATCCAGGAGGTCAAAGAAGTAGGTACAATTTTCTTAAATACAGAAAGCACTATTTTATTTTATTAGGCTCAGAGGATTCTTTTTAATCAAGTGTAAATTGATTTGCAACACGAATCTTTGTCAAGAATAAAGCAATTCAACAGCAGTGATGAAAATATTGCTGATGCCATTTCTAATTATTTTTAAGACGCATAAACCTCTTTATGTGACAGGCTTAAACGGTTAAATTCCAACATCTTGGGCAGTCTCCTACTTCACTTCTAAAATGGAATGAAAAAATTCGGGACTTCTTAGGCCTGTTTTACAATTGGTTTACTATCTGACATTAATTTAAATGTTTGAATTTGCCCTGTGATAGCCATAATATTTCAAAAAGTAAACATTGTTTAAAAAAGTGTTCTTAAATAGTGTCTGCACTGTAATATTGTCCTGTAACTTTTTCTGGAATTAAACTGTGGAGTGTGCAGATAGAGGCAGTGTTTTCTCTAGTGGTTGGGGTAAAGTGAAGTTCTCTCCCTGGGGATGAGGTCAGAAAGCAGTCATGGACTTCCCTGGGGTTACCATCTTGGCTTGAGCAGTAGGACTATAAACTGCTCACCTGGGCTCTGGTTTTTATATATTCTTTGAGCCCAGGCAAACTGATTCTTGCATCTGTTTTTCTCTATGAAATGTGTGTAATACTTGCATGCTTTATAGAGTTTGTTATGTTCCATTTGCTTTTTTAAATGTACTTGGCATCCTTATATTAAGATTTATTTAGAAACACAAAAATAAGCAGATCTCCAAGATATGTGTATGAGCAGTTGAACAGATGTCTGTATTGATACCTTTATGCTGCTCTAATACCACCTTCACAGTGACAAAAATTGAACAGCTGTTGCGATATCAAATTAATATAGTGAAATTGAGTGTTCATGTCACTAATGGTCATCCCGAGAAGGCAAGTTTCATGCTATTGCTGTGGTATTTAGTACAGTCAGTCTTAAGAAGTCCTGTGTAGTCTGTATGTCATCCCTGTGTTAGCTGAGGTTTTAAGCTTTGACTGGAACCAGTAACTGAGTAAAGTCTTGCCTTCTTCTCAGAGATTACTTCTTTTAAAAGCGTAATTCATACATTTAGTTTCTTGTCAGTTTTTTCTCATGCATGGCTTGTGGTGTTCAGAGGCTTCTACCTGAGTTGCAGCTGAGAAATTCTAATTTTCATAGTATACAATTTCTTGGTAAGAATATGGAAGCTGTTCTGGATTTCTTAGCTAAAAACCATCGAGGTTAAAAAAAAAATAAAAGGCTAATTTCAGAGAAGTTCACATTCAAATGTATTTCTTACACCTAGTTTTCCTCCTTGTCATGAGAACGAACATTTCATACTGATGAGAGAACATAGAACTTTTATACTTATATATTACTCCTGGTTTCTTACCATCAGTTAAGATAATATAAATTAAAATGTCAGATTTTTACCTATTATCTTTTCATTAGTAGGCTGATAAAAAGTCTTACCAGCACAGACTCCATGTGAGTTATTTCTGCCACTTAGCAAGCTCTCTTAGAAGCTTAACTCCCAAGACAAAAATTGCCCATCCAGAAGAGACTGGGACACAAAGATTCTAACTGGAACACACACACTGTTTAACTCTTCTTGAGTCTATGTCTGTGTTTTCCAAAGCAGAGTGAGAAACACTCTTTAAGTGTAAAGGTCAGAAACCTAATCTGTTTGGAATTTTGTCTCTTTCTGCAGAGACCATACGTCCTAAGGGTGATTCACCATTTTTTGTATCAACCAGAACAATTTTCTGAGAATGCCTCTTGTTTTTTTGTGTAAGTTCCTAGACTGTTCTCCCTTTGACTGTGATACTGTTTGTCTCACTGATGATTTAATGCATCCCAACACATCCTCCTCACAAGAAGTAATATTGTGAATTTTCAATATTTTTTTTTTCTTCTGGGAAACAAGGCACCTTGTTTAAAAAACAAGTGAACTTAGAGGTACCAGTGGCATTTTTTAATTTATATTAACACTTTCCTCAAGGAAATTACTTCCAAAATAGGAGGGGATACCATAGGTAAGCAATGGAGGTATTATGAAATTATTTATTCTCATTTTAGCTTCTTATTTCTAAACAGCTGTATTTAGCTGACAAACTTTTGTAAGCATGGAACTACTGTGTGTAAGGAGGATGAAGGAAACTGATAGAGGTTAGCCATCAGTGGGAGCTAAGAAAGAAAACAGTAAAATGAAAAAGCCCTTCATCTTCAGTGAATAAAAGATTCAGTCCATTTACATTAATTTAATAGCAATGGTGACCTTTCATCCATAGAGTTTTACTTCATTCTAATCTGCTTTTGAAAACTATACTGTAGATTTTAGTGATACATTTTTTTGTTGCTAGTTTTCATAAAATTCAATAAAGTACACAGAAAGTTGTGGTTTTTTGGTTTTGTTTTTTTTGTTTGTTTGTTTGTTTGGGTTTTTTTTTTTGTTTGTTTGGTTGGTTTTGTTGTTGTTGTTGTTGTTGTTGTTGTTGTTGTTGTGTTTGTTTGTTTGTTTGTTTGTTTGTTTGTTTGTTTTTTGATTTGATTTGCTATATGGGCTGCTAACTCCAGAAATTATGGTAACTGAGCTAAGGCATTTTTAAAGTTACTTCACACCATTTAGAATCATAGAATGTTAGGGATTGGAAGGGACCTCTGGAGATCATCGAGTCCAACCCCCATGTCAGAGCAGGAATTAATTCAGATTAATTAATTTAGATTAAAGTCTTTCTTCCTTGAAGACTCTATTTCAGATAATGTCTCAAGTATGTGACTTCTGTTGTAGATGGTAACTGCAGGTATTTCTTCCTTGACTGACTTTGAGAACGAACTCTTCTCTGACCTATCCCTACCTAATAATTCCTTCTAAACTCGTCTCAAACACAACCACTAAGAAGGAGAATGTTTCCTTTCTAAAGCTTCACTACCAAAAACCAGGTAAACCCTAGTATGTGTAAGAGTGGGTCACAATTTTCTCAAACAAGCAGATGTTCTGCTAAAAGTTCTGCAAGTGAATAAGTGATCAATGTTGTAAATGTTGTAAATGATTGCATTTTGCTTGAAAAATATATTAGCAGTTTTAGATGTAATTTAGATATCATAAAAAATTAGGAACAGTTAATTGAGTGCAAATAAAAAAATACTCTGGTTAACTGATCCCTATTCCATTACAACACACTGATTTGTTTGTAAGGCACATGGAAAATATTAGTTTATGCATTTATGCTATTTATAGCTTTTCATGAATTGCAACATTAACTAACAAAATTCAGTAATTTAAAAGCATTATAGAAAAATGTAAGTAATAAGACATTTTTGCATTGCCAGGATTAAGTGAGGACTGAAATAAAATAAATGAATTTAATATAATTTTTGAGGAAAATAGGCAACTCTGCAGCTGATATAACATCAGCATCATGGCTGAGAATTTGGAAACTGTACAATCTCATAATGATTTTTACCCAGTTCTGTTCTCTTTTTAGCCAAGAGACCTCACAGTGATATTTATGCCAATAAGTCAATAGAATTTTTATTTTAAGCATTGGAAAACTGAGGTACAGAGAAGTATAACTAGCTATTCATGGTACCTTGTCAAGCCCATAGTAGAGTGGAAATGGAACCTGCATCTTCTGAGTTCCTTTGTCTTGATCCAGTGAAGAGAAATAGTTCTTATCCTACAATTAAAAAGTAGGTTTGTTCTGTTAAGTAAACCTACTGGTTCTACTAAAATCCAGAAATACCTCACATTAGTTGAGACTGTTTCATGGCAGTGAACCACATTTCAGGTACCACATGATTTACATTAACTTAACTCCAGTTGTCCTTGATTTTCATTGATCTATTTATACACATATAAAAATTAATTTAAGAGGTTACTATTAAGTCATTAAAGCAAAAAAAAATTCCATCTCCAGCTAGAAATTTAAAACCCAAATTTAGGAATTTCATGGCTCAATATAATAGATTTTGATACCTATGTAAAGCTCTGGTATCTGTGATAACAAACCATACAGGACCTTATTAGCTGGTTTTTAAATACTCTTCTGAACCCTAATGTTTAAGAACAAAAAGAGTCAAGGGGAATCTCCACCCATTCCTGGATGCAGGGGGGAACATTACCACAGGATGAGGAAAAGGCTGAAGGACTTATTGCCTCATTTGCCTCAGTCTTCAACAGTCAGACCAGTTACCCTTGGGGTATTTAGCCTCCTGAGCTGGAAGACAGGGATGGAGAGCATAATCCTGGAGGAAGCAGTTAATGATCTGCTATGCCTCCTGGATACTCACAAGCCTATGGGGCTGGATGGGATCCACCCGAGAGTGCTGAGGGAGCTGTCGCAGAAGCTTGCCAAGCCTCTCTCTTGTCATTTATCATCAGTCCTGGTTAACAGCAGAGGTGTCACATGACTGAAGGATTGTCATGGGATGCCACCCATCTACAAGAAGGGCAGGATCTGGGGAACTACAGGCCTGTCAGCCTGATCTCAGTACTGGGGAAGATTATGAAGAGGTTCATCTTAAATACACTCACATGGCACGTACAGGACAGCCAGGGGATCAGGCCCAGCCAGCATGGGTTCATGAAGGGCAGGTCCTGCTTGACCAAGCTGATGTCCTATGACCAGGTGACCCTCCTAGTGGACGAGGGAAAGGCTGTGGTCATTGTCTACCTGGACTTCAGTAAAGCCATTGACATAGTCTCCCACAGCATTCTGTTAGAGGCTGTGGGCTCATGGATGGCATAGACAGGTGTGTTCTTCACTGGGTGAAAAACTGGCTGGATGGCTGGGCACAGAGGGTTATGGTGAACAGAGATAAAGACAGTCGATGACTGGTCACAAGTGAATTTTCCCAGGGCTCAGTTTTGGGGCCAGTCTTGTTCAATATCTATATCAATGATCTAGATTGGGGATTGAGTACTTCTTCGGTAAGAAAAATGCAAATGAAACCAAATTGACCAGGAGTACTGATCTGCTTGAGGGTAGGGAAGCTCTGCAGGGGGATCTGGACAGGTTGGATAGAATGCCAGAGGTCAATTGTATGAGGTTTAACAAGGCCAAGTGCTGGGTCCTTCATTTTGGTCACAACAACTCCAAGCACCTCTACAGGCTGGGGGAAGAGTGGCTGGAAAGCTGCCTGGCAGAAAAGGATGTTGGGGTGCTGGTTGACACCTGGCTGAATATGAGCCAGCAGTGTGCCCAGGTGGCCAAGAAGAGCAACAGCCTCCTGGCTTGTATCAGAAAAAAGTGTGTCCAGCAGGAGAAGAGAAGTGATCATCCCCCTGTGCTTGGTACTGGTGAGGCCACAGCTTATGTGTTGTGTTCAGTTTTGGATGCTGCAGTATAAGAAAGACATTGATGCGCTGGAGCAGGTCCAGAGAAGGGCAACAAAGCTGGTGAGGGGTCTGAAGACCATGTCTTATGAGGAGCCTCTGAAGGAACTGGGGTTGTTTACTCTGGGAAATGGGCTTAAGTCGTACCAGGGAAGGTTTAGACTGGAGATTAGGAAAAGTTTCTGTACTGAAAAAGTGGTGAGGTGTTGGAACAGACTGCCCAGGAAGGTAGTAGTCACCATCCGTGGAGGTGTTCCAAAAACATGTAGGTGTGTCACTTCGGGATATGACATAGTTTATTGGTCACGATAATGTTAGGTAGATGGTTGGACTTGATGATCATGGAGGTCTTTTACAACCTTAATGATTCTATCTCTGCTATGAAAATAATTAGGAAGCAGATGGAAAGCCAGTTTTCACTGCCAGTTTTCACTATGCCTTCGGACCAGGCAGAAAAAGAGTTAATCGGATCTGAATTGAATATAATGTGGAAAGAAAATTCTGACTGATGGGGTTAATCTGGACTTTCTGCAGTACTACAGAATCACTGAGAATGTCTTGCAATTTGTCTATGTGTCTATCTCTGGTTGAGCGTACCAGCAAATTGTTTAGAAACACAGTAAGAATCCCAGAGGATTCAGTACTCAGCCAATTTCAAGTGTCCAGTCCTCAATTATCCCAAGAAGAATCCTTTGTGAAGGATAATGAAAAATGTCCTGTGTCCAAATCATCATCTTTGAGAAGCCAAGGGATGAAATCCAGATGAAGTGGATAGCATCCTGCTGCAGTGAATAGACAGCTGCAGAAGGGAGCAGCAGAAGTTAGAAAGGAAGTAAAAGATGAATCTCTTCTAATTATAGAAATACCTCCCAGATATCATCCCTCATAGGCACTTCTGCTGGACTAATTGGGAATGGGGGGAATACAGCAGCTGAGGAATTAGGAAACTTGTGGAGCCACCACCATTAGCCATGGTGATTAAACTGGGAAGGAAATGAAATGACATCCCATCAAATGTAGTAGGTAGCTTGGATGGAATACTAATACGGCTACTTAATTTTTTTTCATAAGACAATATCTCAGATACCATTTTCCTACATTAGTAAAACAATGTTGTCTTCTAAGTACTGCAGGCCCTTTTTCCCCATCCCCCAGACAATGAATTTGCAGCCAGGCACAAGCAGCATTGTAAAACAGGGGCTATCTTGCCCTAAAATGGCAAGAAATGTGCAATAATCATCCAAAAGGGAATCTGTCATCAGGTAAGTCAAACTCTTAATAGCAGAGATGATCAGCAAATCCCATGTTTAAGAAACTTTAAGCAGCTGAAGCTGATGGGATTAACGCACTGATTTAATAGAAGGACGAAAAGCTAGAATATAAGCAAAGCACTTTTCAAATCCTGGCAACCTGAATAATAACCAGACAGTAATCCAGGTTCAAAAACTTTCATTGTGAAAAAAATTATTTTAGAAGTCATCAAAATGGACAACCCGTCCTACAAAATAGCATTTTTCCGCTAGCGGCTTGAAAAGTGTTTAAATGGACTATTTTGCATGAACAGAACTTGCAGTTGTCAAAACAGTAAAATAAACAGTAATATTTGGCAGATGTGGGAATTTTAGATCTCCTGCGTAGCTCTGCAGTTCCCAATAATGCAGCATTTGTCTTATTGATTGCCCCTCTTTCTGTACTGTATTAGTTAATAAGTCACAGCATGGATGGTGAATGTTTTTAGCGCTTGCTCTACATAGTTTTGTGATCCAGCTTTCCCCACAAGATATAGATCTTTTCCCAACCAAAGTAAGAGAGAGCAAGTGAAATCCATGCATCAACAAGCATGTTGAGTTTCATTTTTGTGTAACACCTCCATTTTCAGTTTTCATCTTCCATTGATCTGTTTTCTTTCATGGGTAAATGAAAATTTTGTTGGCTTTGTGTCAGTGAGAAAAATTTTAGTTGCCTTTCTTGTCATTTTGTGTTTTATTGCAGCACTTTAAATGAATTATAAAGGTCATACAGTAATTCTGCAGAAAAATTCTATACGAGGCAATCATAAGGGTTGTTATTTATGACAGGAATCCCCATCCCACAAAGAAATAAATTCGGGTAGACAAAATCCCAAGAAATATTGATGTTAAAAGAAAAGCCCTTTGCAGTAGGAGCTACCAATATGTCTGATGTGCCCACTGCCAGTATGATCCTTGAGAACTAAATCAAAAGAAAAGCATTAAAAACTCTTTTTAGATTCCTCTGTAAACTTTGAGAAAGTTTCTTTTCAGTAAGATGAAAACCATGATTGAATTGAACTGATACTCCTTTTACATATGTAGACACTAATGGGCAGCATTAGTGGTGTTTGTTTTCTTAGGAAGAAGATAACTGAATATTTATTCTCTGTGGAAATGAATGTGTGATAAAGCAAACAATCACAGAGTTAGTGAAAGAGCAATGACTGGAGGAAAGACATTACTGAGCAAATTTTTTTTTTTTTTCTTCTAAGACCTTTTCCTGGAGGAGAAAGACCACAGAGCAGAAAGATCTGTATAGGAAGAATTTGAGATCTACCTAGTGAGGCTGGGTGGATAAATATATAGCTCAATTGCTATCATTGGAAACATGTATTAAAATCACAGTTTAATCAATTTCATAGGTATTCTTAATTAAAACATCTGTTCTGATTCAGAAAGAATCTATGAATAAATAATTGATAATAAAAATCTTGTTTCTATACGTTTTCTTCCAATGTTATGCATTCCACGTGATTATATTTGCCTGGGTTAAAATTAGTGAAAGCTAATCATTATGGAAGTATGATATTTAAGAGCATAAGCAGTGAAAAACTATTTATCATACATGAAATAATTTATGATTTATGTTTCTATAATTTATGCAATAAAGACATAGCCTTGGGCACTAGTTTCTTTTATGTAAAGAAAAAAAAAAAAAGTTTTCTGCAGGGAGCAACCTTGGGTTTTGGTTAAGGCAATGTACTGGGAATCAGTGGATTTTGCTTTCTGTTCCACTGCCTTATTCTCTAATGTCATGAACTACAGCGTGCCCTAGGTAAGAGCCAGCCTGCTGGTAACTCAGTTCACTTTGCAACGTGGGCATAATGACAGTTTTCTTCAATCTGTCTTGTTTGTTTAAATGGAAAACTTTAGTTATACAGTTGTACAGTGCTTAAATCCTTACTCTAGTCTAGGTGGGAGTTTATTGGTGCTATTGGATTACAGAAAATAGTCTTTTTGTACCGAATTGTATCCCATTGAGAAATGCTTATGGAGGTGATTTTAGATTTTGTAAAAGTTTCTCCCAAGAAGAGTAACTATGGAGGTGCCTGTAGAAGATTAGCAAATGATATAATGAGTAAGACTTGCTAACAGAAATACCTGAATTTAGTTGCTGTTCAAGTGTTCAGCAATTCCTGGCATTCTTTCCTTCTCAGTCCACAGTGCAGCTTACTTGAAGGCAATGGAAACCTAATTCACTATAGCCTAATCCTAAATGATTAACTTGTGTGTCAACTTTATGGCATATCCAGCATCAACTTTGTTCTGCTTTACAGCACCAAATAGCACAGGTTGAGTAGATTATAGTCATCAGCTAAACTGCATTCACAGCTATTTTGTTTTGCCAGAATAGCATTAAAGTAGCTGAAGTACATTCTCCAATCTCTCTCCACCTCTTTCCTGTCAGTCCCTCATTTTTCTTCCACAACCACATCATCCCTCACAAAGACACTGCGTATTCCTTTTCATTATTGTTAGCATATATGTTACTATCTCTGTCCTTTACCTCATCTGCTCATATTTAACGAAAGGAAAGGAAAAAGGAGAGGAAAAAGGAAAGGAAAAAGGAAAGAGGAAAGGAAAAAAGGAAAGGGGAAAGGAAAAAGGAAAGGGGAAAGGAAAGAGGAAAGGGGAGAGGAAAAAGGAAAGGGGAAAGGAAAGGAAAGGAAAGGAAAGGAAAGGAAAGGAAAGGAAAGGGGAAAGGAAAGGAAA
>JANHFX010005527.1:34775-61057 GCA_027560015.1 Chloroceryle amazona
GGAAAGGAAAGGAAAGGGGAAAGGAAAGGAAAGGGGAAAGGAAAGGAAAGGGGAAAGGAAAGGAAAGGGGAAAGGAAAGGAAAGGAAAGGGGAAAGGGGAAAGGGGAAAGGAAAGGGGAAGGGAAAAGAAAGGGGAAAAAAAAGGGGAAGGGAAAAGAAAGGGGGAAGGGAAAAGAAAGGGGAAAAAAAAGGGGAAGGGAAAAGAAAGGGGAAAGGAAAGGGAAAGGGGAAAGGAAAGGCATTTAGAAGTCACCCTCCCAAAGACTGAAAAGAGCTAAAGATCTTTAATGGCTGCAGATGTGCACTGCTCTGCAGGGAGGGAGTCAATGCTGTCCTGGACACATGGGGGAGATAGGTCAAGGAAATAACTCCTTTGGAACTTGAAGGTGACCAAACTTAACTGTAGGAACAAGGTAACAAAATAATTCTGTGTGGGAGTGAAATAGCCAATAATAAATAATAAACTCTTCTCTGGAGACTTTCAAGACCCTGCTGGATGTGTTCCTGTGTAGTCTGCCCTAAGTGTTCCTGCACTGGCAGGGGGGTTGGACTTAATGATCTCCAGAGGTCCCTTCCAACCCCTACCATTCTATGATTCTATGAACTAGCTCTGTGTGCCAAAGGAAGGTGTTTCTAATATACTACCTTTAGCAGTGAAACAGTGTGGTTTCCTTCTTAAATTTCTCTTAGAAAGGTCTTTTCCAGATGTTATAAAAAGCAATTAGATTATGCTGTTGCTTTGGTGATGCTGTCTAATGAAAGTTTTATGTTCCCCTTGGCCAGTTGGCCCTGTGCATCTGACACCCAGAGCTGGCTGCTTCTAAAGCAGACTGGCTGAATCCATGCTGAACAGCACTGGTGGGCCAACTCTGGATTAGGAATACATTTTAGACATCTTTGTACTTACTCTTCCATAAACCCTTCTATTGTGTATACAACATTTCTCTAGTTTGTGCAGACATCATGAATTAAAATTGAGCTGAGCCCCGGGTAACATGTTATGACAACATACCACTGTTTCCTGCTACTTGTGCTGTGACCTCTACTCCAGCTGCTTATGTTAACTGTGTTCCTGATGGAAGAGACATTCTCACTCTTTCGAGTTGAGGAGCCTAACTTTTCAGGATGATGCTAGACAAATTGCTGTAAGATGGGAATAACCTGTGGGAAGTGGTGCTCCCAGACCTACCAGACATAGAGGGAGACAAATGATAGATATGTGATTACCCATCACTCTCTATGTGTTAGCAGTGAAGCAGTCTGGGTTATCAGCAACAGACATCTCCTTTCTGTTGCTTGGAAGCTGCTGATCAGGGAGACAATACCCACAGGTGGGACAGGGCGGTAGTCTGCACCTGAGATGACAATTATAATTCATATACACGTGTGGAGGTCTTCCTAAATGTGCCTTGGTTTTGCTACAGAGCACAAGCTCATTTACTTGGAGCTAATATATCAGTAAAGAGAAGGTTATCAGCAGAAGCTTTTCAATATTTGTGCTTTCTTAAAAAAGCAAATTAAAACTGTCTTAATTCCTCCTTTCATCTCTCAGATGGGATCCACTTCCATCTCCCACACTAGCTAACTGGGAGACTGACAAAGCACCCACTGTGGCTGGTGAAGAGTCCTGAGTTGACAGAATATATTTTAAAATGTTCTTTGAAAAAGTTAAAAGTGCATATTGTGTTACTTTTAAACCATTTCTCATCATATTGCACATGGAGTGATGAGTGTAGTATGGTGTATTCTGCGAAGGAGAATTCTGCTGCTGCAGCAGGAGGGGAATTCATCTATATGTCCTGTAATGCTGGTGTAATTGCTGCACGCCAGAGGAGCACAGCCTTGCAACCCTCAGCACCTGGTACAGTCAGGTCATTTGGTTAAGCTCAGAAAGTCATGAGAAACTCACTGAGGTGAGTCAAGACGTGGGCTAAGGATACGTGAAATAAGAAAAGTTTAAAATAAATAATTAAATAAAAGGAAGTCAGCAAAGACTCACAGGACGTCATTAATGGAGATCACCATACTAGTGCTTAGCCTAATTTATTAATCCTAGCTATCTTTATATCTGAACTAGCCAACAAATGACTGCTCTCTGCTCCTTAGTGTTTACTGTTCTCTCAGAATCTCTTCACAGATGGAAAACTTGCCCAAGCAAAAATGATCCCTCCTCAGGCCGCCCAAGGGAGATAACAGCAGTATGCCCTGCGCTCCTGTCTGATCTGCTTGGCTTGTACTCACAGGATGAACACCGCGCCTTGGGTGTGCTTATAGTTTACCAATAGCTTACTGATCTGCTTTTATATGTGCACACAAGCATTCCATTCAGAAACCTTTTTCAGAAGATTTTTAATATATTTTTTTACATATTTCATATTTATTATATCAGTTACGTTCTTCTCATATTTCAAGAAACACAACTCTTGCTGCAATCTCTACACCAGATCTAGAAAAGCTGGACCATCTATTAGTTGTGCATAGGCCAGAAATGCACCTTCTGTGGCAGTCATGTTCCTTTACAATTGTCACTGATTTAGAAGCTTTAGAATCAAAAATTTCTCTACTGTATCTTCCTCTACTTCCTTCCTGTTGCTTACTGTATCTTTGTCTACTTTGTCTCCTGTCTCAGTTGCAGATTCTAAAACATTCCAACAGGATTCACCCTAATTATATAGTATCATGTCTTTTTATGTATTTGGGGATTCTTAAAAAAAAGGATGTATTAATTTAGTTGATTTGTAAATTACTCTTTTGAACAGACTATAGTCATACCAAAAAAAAAAAAAGGTTTCCAAAGCTGTCAGTAGGTTATTTTGTGTAAACATTTTCAAATAAGCCTACTTGCTGTGGGGAAAGCAGGCAGCTTTCTGTTCAGTTTCTGAGGTCTTGCTGCCAAACTATGCAAGACCAGCTTGTCAGTCCACCCCCTAAATCTAACAACAAACTATAAACATCCTTCAGAGGTAAAATTCTGTAAACAAATTGTTGCCCATTTTATAAGGGAAACAGTGTTGCTTGGATGATAAAGGGCAATGAGAGAAGAAAGTTTTTTCACATTCCGTTGACTGCTGTGTTAAATGTACTATTACCTATTTGTCTCTGTAAGCAAAACTTGTAACCGTCCATATAATTTGATGATTGTATGGCAGTGCAGCTCTACTGGAGAGGAAAATCCATCCTGAAAAGAATACAAGTGACTTGATCATAAACTTCATATCTAAAGGTAGTTTCCTTACATCTATACCTTCAACACCTTAGCATCTAATAAGAATTACAGGACATTACTTAGGAGTCTTACATTCCTTGGAAGGAACGGTTAGAATTTCCAGAAATAAGTGATCAATATTGTAGATTGAGACAAAATTTATACAGTAAATTAATTATAGGAAAATAATTTTAAGGTTAAACAGATATTTAGAGGTAATTCTGATGCTATTTTTTGTTTCAGGCAAGCATATCTTTTCATCTTTCAGCCTCAGCTTTCTGCACACCTTGGATTTTAATTTCAGATCTTCAGTAAACTGAATTGATCTCTTAACCCTCCAATTTACTTCGTACTTTTATTTGCAATCTGCTTTCTCCTGCCATACTCCTTACAAAAACTGTCATTACTGCTAATCTTTTGTTGTTGATTTTAAGCAGACAGGTGCACTTTGTTTAAAGATTGAATCAAATATAGTCAGAAAAGAGAGAATTTTTAAAGGCTTAACCTCATAAAGCTGACAGCCAGTCAGCCCTATGACATCGTTCCCCCAAAAGCCTCACACGGTGTTTATTGAAGCTTTTTTTCAATATTATATTATATACATTAAAACAAATACTGTAACAGGTGAAAACTTTTTTTTTCACAAACTTAATTTTGATTTTGTGCTGGAAGTTTCTGTTTTTCTCCCTCGTTTGGAGCCATGGGATGCTGAACGGGCAGGATTGCTGCTGGATGCACACTGCTGTGAGCAGCGCCGTGAACGTGTCCATGGGGCCAAGCATGTGGGTGCCACAGCTGTGGCTCTGAGCTGGCCACCAGGTACCTTGTACCATCCTGCCTGAAGGAAGCTGAAAATGACTCATGGAAATGAATAATTTCCTAATTATTACCCTCTATCACAGACTTGCTGCTTCATTGTGTCTTGTACTGTTAATTACACCTGAACCAGTGTTGTATGTCACTGCACTGGTAAGGTGACATTTTAAGTTCTTTCTAGATAGCCACAAGTAAGTCCACAAAGGAAGGAGTAAATCAAGCTCTTTTTCTGCAAGCTTAAACAGTTATTTTCTAATCCTGTTGCAGCTGAAGTAAGAGAAATAAAAATTAGACTTTGTTATTTTTTGCCTTCAGAGGTTCTCCTATTTTCACTGTACTAGGTCAATCACTGTATTTGGCTTGTTTATTGTGCTACTAGTAACATTTTTGCTAGATAATCCAATGCTGCAATCTTATAGTAGGAACAATTTACACACTAAATATGAATTTTAAAACTTGATTAATTTTAAAATATTCTCAGTTTTCTGTGAAGGAGAATGGTAAGAACTCTTCAATAGATAAGGGAAATGTGTGACCTTATTAAAGTGGTTGGCTTTAAACTTCAAAATATTGTTTCAGGAAAGATCTATACTGTATTTCACTGCAAAAGTGAATATTTGGGCAAAATAAAAGTAGATCAAAACAAGGAACTTAAAAATGAAAGCCTTTTGAAGGTCTACTGCAGTTGCTGGTAGCATAAACAGTTTTGCTTATACATGCATATTTATTAGTTTCTTCTCCTGAAGCCTAGCATAAACCAGGTAATTTCTTTCTATTTGTTATCAGTGAAAGTGATAACATTTACTGGTTTCATTGTATTTTCTAAATTCAGTATTTCCTCCCTATCCTTGTCTGTGGAAACTGTGGCCAGTAGAAGGCTATAAAAATAATTCTGATTTTTGCATTTATCTTTAGGTGTGAGTCCATGATTGTCTATATAAACATATACCCATTATACATAAATGTGGTCTATACAAATAAAATGCAAATGCAAGTTCATTTTTCAAGCTTTTTCTTTGACATTTACGAATCATACAGCTATATTTACTTGGCTGATGTTTTCAGCAGGTTCCCTGAAGAAATTCACATAATTTATATAGTGTTTTGCATGTAGTAACTCTGTAAAATTTTGTGTTCCTGCAGATACTTTTGGAGACGTGTTGAGCACTCAGATCGAATGCAGTTGCAGTATGTGCACAATAAAAATTATGGACTTGTTAAATTCCTGCCCGGCCTCCCCCACCTTCCCAGTTGCCTCTACACAATGGATATGGGGCTCTGTGACTGGAGGACCAGGCAAATGAGGATGTTGATAAAGGTCCATCCAGGGCAGGCAGTCCCACACAGCCCTGCGCATTAGGACTGCTCCTAAAAAAAGAAAAGGTGGTTCATTGTCATAGGGGATTCCATTGTGAGGGGAACAGAAGTCCCAATATATCGGCCAGACCCATCCCATGGGGAACTGCTGCCTCCCTGGGGTCTGGGTCAGAGATGTAACCAGGAATCTCCTGGGTCTGGTACGAACCTCTGATTACCATCTGCTACTGGTCGTGCAGGTGGGCAGGGGTGAGACTGTCAAGAGAAGACTTAGGGCGATGAAAAGGGACTTAGTGCACTGAGTCAAATGGTGGAGGGATCAGGAGCACAGGTGGTGTTTCCCTCAATCCCTTCAGTTGCAACAAATGCTGAAGAGGAAAGCACAACCTGATCAACACTTGGCTTAGAGGCTGGTGCCATCTTTTGAATTTTGGTTTCTTTGATTGTAGGCATGTTTGCATGGCAGTGGGCCTGCTGGCGGCAGACAGAGTGGAACTCTCCACAAGGGGGAAAAGGATTCTTGGCCAGGAGCTTGTGGGGCTCATTGAGAGGGCTTGAAACGGGGTGTGAAGGGGGGAGAGGATAAACCCAGGCCACTAGAGATGAGCCTTGAATGTTATTCCCTTGAATGTTCCACATTATCCTGACAATGTTATTAATAAAATAGATTCAAGTTCAGAAAAGAGCAATGAACGTTGTTGGGAAGAGGAATGAAGAATATCCAGAAGGAGAAAAACAAAAAACCTACAACACAGAGAAGTATATGTTTCATTTAATTCTAACAAGCTCATACGTACATGGATTATAAAGTATTTAATGTATTACCATACATAATTCAAATATTATCATCATTTATCATAGGAATGCATGTGCAGAGGGATCTACAGTATTGCTTTTTCTACATCAGTGGTGACTCAGTAGAAAGAACGATGTTCAAAGAGGTATTTGGAACTCAATTTAGTTTTATATCATCATTCATTCTCTACTACCATGGCATATTTTACTTTATACTGTCTCTACACTGAATTGCCTGTGGAATAGCAGGTGGACTTTTCTTCACAAACCTTTACTCATCTTAAAAATTGCTCTCCAGGAGAGGCAAGAATTATTATCTCTATATGACAGATGGAGAAATGAAGCACAAGAATTCAAAACATCCACTGATTTTGAATCTTAATCCGAAATGCCGAAAGTTTTATTATTTCAAATAATTTACCATTTTGAATAGGATTTAATAACTTTGAACCATTTCAGTGATAGCTGTGGGTAGGCACCGAGCTCTGTCCATTCTGCATTTTGATTATTTAAAGAAATGCAACAACAAAATTATGACCAGTTATGTAAAGAATTACTGATGAAAAACATCATTTAATATTGGCACAGAAATTTTGAAAGAGAAGACAGCACCTACTTCTCCTGGACAAAGTGCAGCTGCCTCTATCTGTAATACTTTTTCTACATTTTCTGTTGGGTTTTTTTGTCAGCATCTTCCCACTGTAAAATGCCTCAGTGTGCAGTCATTGTTTTGTTCCTTGAAGGTGGCCCATTCTATGTATGGAGATGTGAAAAAAATGCAGATAACTTGAATCCTAAGAAAAAAACTTAAGAAAAATGGTCAACAGAATTGGACTGGGAATAATTCCAGTCTTCTAAACTTGTGTAATCCTTGGGTTTGTGACCTCTTTTGTGCATCTTCTAAAAATGGTCATTTTTGCTGTGCTATAGAAAATTGTGCATTTGAAAAAATAGGTCAATGTAAGAACTGTGAAAGATTTATGGGATTGACAGCTACTGGTTTAGGTGGGTGTCCTGGTTTGAGTGAGAACAGAACTAATTCTGTTCAGTGATTTTACTTTTCAGTTCAGTTCTTCTAACTCACTGCACTGTCTGAAGTCAGCAGTGATAACACCCCGTGTTTAGAGTTACTACCAAGGGTTGGTGTACAGAACAAGGTCACTTCTGGATCTTCTGTACGACACTGGGTGGTGCGGGAAAGTGAAAGGCCACACCTTCAGGGAGGAGCGGACAGGACAGGTGACCCTGAACTGGCCAACAAGGGATTCCAGCCCATATATGTCATATTTGGTATAGAGCAGAGGGATCTGGAGGGTCTATAGCTTGCTCGCTCACTCATCGCTCTCTGGGGGCTCCTGGGCTCTTCTCCCCTCTTGGACCGCTTTGCCAGCTTTGTTTAGCTTGGCTCAGGTCCCCTTTCAGTTCCTTCCTCGGAGCATCCAGGGAGGACTGTGCCCGTTCTGCCTTCAATCCCAATTGGTGTGTTCCTGAATCTGGTACCAGAATCCAGCTCCTGAACACAGCTCCCGTCTGCTGTGGGACCTGGTCTGGGACCCTCAGTGCCTGCTCCACAGCATCAGTGGTGATGGTGATGTAATTACCATCAGGGGGTTGGGTTCAATACGGGTTTTGTACATATTTGTACATATTCTATTATTATCATTAAAGCTGTTCTTGTTTCCTTTTCTAATCAGTAAGTCTCCCTCTCCCTTATTACCTTTCTCTTCCTCTTTGTGGAGGGAGGGGGGTTAACAGAGAGTCTGTTTTAGATCTAAGGGGCCACCCTGAACCTAAACCATGACAGTGGGGAATGCTGATGCTGAGAGATCACAATTCCTAGTTTAGACTCAGATCTCTTTGTGTTTAGGATTACTGTTAGTTGTAGTCTGTTTCCACTGCCTCTTACATTCATTTTTACCTCCTCCATTCGTGTTGGTCTAGTTGGTTCCTAGCATAGGAAACGGGAAGAGAGAGAGTGCAGTCCCAAGACCACTCTGTCAGCGCCTTCCTCACTTTCCCTCTGCATGTCTTCATACATTTTTTACTCATGCTGGCAATGGCACAGACATTTGTGGGTTTGCTGAAACCAAACACTGCTAAAAAGCTTTTGCCTGGCTGAGCTGCACCCAGACTGGTGTGAGAAGGAAGGCAAGAACATACAGCAGAGCCTGGGACAGAGGGAGGGACTGTGAGGGCCTTGGTTTCAGCTCATGCTGCCATGTGATAACCTCATGCAGCTTCCTAGTAGCTGCCTGCTGGCTGGCACCACCGAGGCTGTCAGCTGCCAGAAACTTCTGAAAAGTATCTCTTAATTGGTACATGCAGAGAAGCAAGGTGAGGTGATAAAAGCTCTACGTAGGCAGTTTGCAGAGGCAGAGCCTTAGCTACTGCAGAAATGCTCTGCTTGGTATTGTTTTCCAGAGGAATAGCAAGGGTACAGTGACTGGAAATACTAAAAAATATCTGTGATGGGAAGTTTCAGCCTGCATGTGTGAAGTTTCACAACGTGACGATCATCTGAAAATTGATCCAAATATTGGAAAATGACATGCAGGATTATGTATAGGTCACCTCATACGTTGTATGTTGAAGAGTCATCTAGAGAAAATATATAAATTCTGCAACTGAACCTTAAATATTGGAGAAGATGATGTATCCATATCTTTTCAAGAAAAGAAAGAGTATTAGGATAATCTGTTTAATATTAAGGCATGTGACACTATTTTGACCTTATAAGTGAGTTTATGATAACAATTCTTATGCCTTCATTTTGAAATAAAATTATACTACATAAGGTCTTGCAAAGAGTAGGTAGACAAATTCAGCATTGTTCAGAGTTTCACCTTTCATACATTTTTACCATGGCCACATACTGTTATTATAAGTGACACTGTGGTACGAGTCTATTGCTGCTTCTGGGGCATGGCAAAATATATGCACTACCTCTCTCCAGCATCGTATATGCCTGGAACTGCTTTGGGAATGGTTGTTATAATCATATTCATGGTGCATCAGAGAAGATATTTAAAGCATTAATCTTGAAATTAGTCAGAATTTCTTCCGGGGAGACCTTGAATGATTAAATTAGTGGTTATCTGACACATTCACAACTCTCTTGGCTTCTGATTTCTAATAGAAAACCTTGTTTATTATGGATGAAGTGCTCTATTGTTAACCTACATTCATGAAAGTCTAGAAGGACCAGACGGTATAAATGAAATAATAGGCAGAATTCGCTTCTGAGCTGCATCAATATAAACACGAGTTTCAGAAGTGATAGGCTAGTTTAAGAATTTTTCAAGTTTTTTTTATTTTTTTAACAATGTCACAGCATATCACAGAAGCCTTTAATTGTGTGTGCTGTATGCTCATATCTGTAATTATCTCAGTTCACTAGCATGAAATTTTTTAATGTAGTGTATCTCATACTTTCGTGTTCTGAACATTACCCAGTGAGGGAGAGTTCCTGGAGAAGAACCTGACACCTTGAAGTTTGGTTCATCAGTGGCAATTTGGCAATTTTTCACCTAAATGTTTAGTTCTGCTTAGAGTGTAAGGATATGACTGTCAAGTGGAGTTCTATGAAATGAAACTTAGCCTTCTTCCAGGTGTCTGTTGAGCTAAAGGAAGATCAACCCTAGCATATTTATAGCTCTGCATAAGAACATCTTTGGTCATCATGGTCAACATAGATAAACCTTGTCTGGAACAGTATGAAAAGGCTGTAAAAAAAGAATTAGGCCTACTGTAAACACAGCAACTGATTCCAGCTGTTAGTAACAAGAGCTGTTAGTACACAGTGCTACAGGCGGTCTCCACTGTGTCTCAGAAATTCTGAGATTATGTTGAACTGTGATGGCTGGCCTATTTAGATACTAATATTCATTGCATAGTTAGTTTGGGGTTTTTGGCAAACAATATAAGAAAAGTGCTGAAATTTTGCATCCATCAGTGCTCGGAGATTATTATTATTTTACAAGGCTTACTGTTTGAATTGTAGGAATTTCAGAGAATTGATAAAAATGCATGATCTTTGCCTCACAGACCACATGAGACATTGCTTATCCACATTTGCCAGAGATAATCTCATACATTTTGCATGAAATGATCAGTGATCACAGATTCCAAAATATTATTCTCCAGCACTTCAGGATGATACACAAGTATTTGTGCAATAGTACAATATTCACTGATTTCTCATTTCTCCTACACTGAGTCGTGTCAGCCCTCCTAAAATAGAGCTGTCTTCCTTCATCTGCTAATCACAGCATTTGTCTTCTGAAATTTGGTATGATCTGACAACAGCTGAAATCACTCTGTGACTTTTTCCTTCCCCAGATTAGATTACCGTGCTAGGTACAGTGATTGCAATGGATTTTATCTAGAAACTTATCAGGGTGGCATGGGGAATATAATTCTTGTTTGTGTTACTGCAAGAGATTTTCTTATTTATCATCTGTTAATTTTCCATGCAATTCAATTAAGACATTCCCAACAACTAGCAAAATTGCACACACATTACATTGACTTTGCATTGCCTAGGAGCAATGCAGTAGACCTTATCTGATTAAGTAATAGCTAACATTTTGATCACATCAATATCCTTCTGTGAAAGCTGTGTAAAAACCATAATCTCAAGAAGTAACCAATTAACTGTGGAAATTATTAGTATGCTAGTTATTGGCTTCCAGAATCAGACCCTGCCCAAGTTAGGAAGGCTTTCTTTATTTCATATTTGTTCTCCTTTGTACTGTCAGAAAGATCAAGTAAAATAGAGTTTCTGAAGAATCTGGTTAATAGTGTCTTCTATAAATGTGAGTGGGCTTCTTGATCACATTGAAGAGCATATGACTGGCATAATAGAGCTGCAACTTGCAGTGTCACCTGTAATTATTCAGATTTTACATTGACCTGTTGGAATGTACTGTGAATGGTTGTAGATACCTAGCAGAAATTTCTTTTGACATTTTGGAAGTTTCAGTTTAGCATACTCCTTTTTGATTATAATTTCTAACATAAGCTTCCCAATGTCTTTTTCTCAAAGTAGAATTTCTAAATAATCATGCGGATGCGTACAAAAAATCATATCTTAAGTGCTGTTATTCTCTGAATCTGGACTGGCAGGTGTCTTACATGACAAGTGAATACTGCAAAACCCCAGAGTAAGATTTTAAGAGGAATCAGAGGGAACACTTAAATAGGTGTTCTTTGCAGATATCAAACTTGTCACCTTGGAGTAGAAAACATATTTCAGATCAAAGGTGCATGGATCAGAAGATTCTAATCTGTCAGTTAAGGGTATAAATATTCACAAAAATAGTATTCTATTTTTAAAGCTAAAAGCATAACAACAGCCTTGTCCTTTCTGCTTATTTAGAAATGCTTACTTTCACAATTACCAAGAAAAAGCTCTTGATGAAACAAAAGTACTTATTTTTCATGCTTGAAGTAAAAACCACATAAACTATAGAAATTAATCAAATTAATCCACAAACAACGTATCACATGGCACATATTACAAACAAAATATAATAATTCTGGCCAGTGCACTAAAAAATAATCTTTATATAAGCTTTTCTCCTTTCCAAAATAAACTGAAAAATTTTAGAAGTATTTAATAGAAGGCAATTCTTCTTCTTCTTCCTTAAAGAAAACTGAAACAACACAGAACAAACAATAACACCACCAAAACCAAAACAAAATAAAGCAACCAAAAATTAAAGAAAAAAAAAAAGAAAAAGCCCTTTAAGTATATACGTTAAGTGTAAAGTGAGATAGCAGAGTCACAACAGATCACAGACAATCACAGAATCAAACAATGATAGAGGCTGGCAGGGGCCTCTGGAGATCTTCTGGTCCAACCCCCCTGCCAAGGCAAGTTCATCTAGAGAAGGTTGCACAGGATCACATCCAGGTGGGGTTTGAATGTCTCCTGAGAAGGAGACTCCACAACCTCTCTGGGCAGCCTGTTCCAGTGCTCCGTCACCCTCACACAGCAAAGAAGTTCCTTCTCATGTTTAGATGGAACTATCTAAACATTTGGATGGAACAATTATTATATTATCATGGGGTTTGTTTATTTTTTATAATTTTTATTTACTTTTACTTGTAAGACAAAGATACTAAGTTAAGGATCACAACAGAAGAGTAGGAGGATGAAGTAGCAATGGGGAAACTGAGGGAGGAGAATATGCAAGGAAACAGCCACAGAATTCTGATTTTATAGATTAATCTCTTTTCATACATACTTTCTACATCTTATAAAATTCATGTTTCCTGCTTTGGCAGAGCTTTCATCCGGACCCTGTCTTCTGGTTTCCATCAATGACATTTGGTGAAACAAGCATATTCAATGGCTAAGTCCTTCCCTTAGCAACTCTCAGTGTGGCAGTAACATTAAGATAATTTTCTGATTCATTTTCAATGCAATAAGCTTTTATTTATCTCACCCTTAACAGTAGATTGTCCTGTGATACCCTGAGAGAAGCTTACAGGTCATATTTTCTTAGTTTGGAAAAGACCTTTAAGATCATCGAGTCCAACTGTTAACCCAGCATTGTCAGGTCACTACTAAACCATGTCTCTCAGCACCACACCTGCACGTCTGTTAAATACCTCAAGGGATGGTGGCTCCACCACTTCCCTGAGCAGTCTGTTCCAGGGCTTTACAACCCTTTTGGTGAAGATATATTTCTTCATATCCAGCCTAACTCACCCTGACACAACTTGAGGCCATTTCCTCTTGTATCACTTGTTACTTGGGAGAAGAGGCCAACACATACCTCACTACAGCCTCCTTTCAGGTAACTGTAGAGAGCAATAAGGTCTCCCCTCAGCCACCTTTAATCCAGGCTAAACCACTCCAGGTGTCTCACACGTTCCGTATAAGACTTGTGCTCCAGGCCCTTCACCAGGTTAGTTGCCCTTCTTTGGACGTGCTCCAGCATCTCGATGTCCTTCTTGTAGTGAGTGGCCCAAAACTGAACCCATCATTTAAGGTGTGGCCTCACCAGTGCCGAGTACAGGGGCATGATCACTTCTCTACTTCTGCTGGCCACACTATTTCTGATACAGGCCAGGATGACATTGGCCTTCTTGGCCACCTGGGCACCCTTCTGGCTCATATTCAGCCAGCTGTCAATGAAAACCCCAAGGTCCTTTTCCACCAGGCAGCTTTCCAGTGACTCTTCCCAAGCCTGTAGCATTGCAAGGGGTTGTTGTGACCCAAGCACAGGACACTGTACTTGGCCTTGTTGAACCTCTTACCACTGGCCTCAGCCCATCAGTCCAGACTGTTCTGTGGAGCCTTCCTACCCTCAAGTAGATTAACACATCTGACCAGACTGGTCATTTACAAACATACTGAGGGTGTCCTCAATCCCCTCATCCATATCATTGATCAAGGTATCAAAAGAACAGGCCCTAATACTGAGCCTGGGTAACACCACCTGTGACCAGCCAACAGCTGGATTTAGCTCCTTTCACCATGATTCTTTTAAGCCCAGCCATCTATGGAGCTTTTTAAGCAGTCAAGAGTATGCCCATCCAAGCCTTGAGCATCCAGTTTCTCCATGAGAATGCTGTGGGAAACAGTGTCAGAGTCTTTACTAAAGTCTAGATAAACAATATGCACAGCCTTTTCCTCATCAACTAAGCAGGCCACCTTTTCATAGGAGATCAGGTTAATCAAGCTGTATGATCATATGATCAATAATTTACCAGCTGCTTTCCTATAGCAACACAGTGACACAAAATCATCCCAAGCATGAATGTGTTGTTCATGGCTCCCTGAGTGGCCAGCTGTTATGGTGATATCTCAGCAGTGACTTTATCTATGTAGTGATCATGTTACTATCATGGAGTTTTAACTTAAAGCTATACCTCCCTTTGGATAAGAAGTCACCAATGCCTATTTTGCACAATCTATTTTACTAAGTGCCAGGAGAACGGCAAGTGATGAGCAACAGGGTAGAATTTTAAAGAAGAGAACACCACTTTTTTTTTCTGTTGTTTTTGTTTTGTTTTGGTTTGTTTTTTTAACCACTTCCTAGCTGTGAAAGTTGTGCATCATTTATATTTCACCTCTTTCTGATCCTTTTATAACTGGTGTCCACTTTTGGGGCCCACAGTAAAAGACAGCTAGTAACATGCTGTCAGAGAGGACCACTGAAGCACTCCTGTGAGAGGCAGAAAGAGGAGGATTAGTTCAGTTTGAAGAAAGGAAGGCTTTTTGCCATATAGAGGTACCAAATGGGAAGGTAAAGAGAAAACAGAGCCAGACTACTCTGAAAACTATGTAGTGGTAGGACAAGAGGCAACAAAACCAATCATCTGGAGCTTAGTAAAGTCTGATTATATATTAAGGGAAAAAAATTAAATTCACTGTGAGAGTCATCTGACAGTGGCACGGGTTGCCATAGAGTTTGTTGAATCTCTGTCATGGAGGTATTCAAAACGGAGCAGGACAAGACCCTAAGCAACCTGGTCTAACCTGCTTAAAGCAGGAGGCTGGTCTAGATGACCTTCACAAGTAGCTTTCACCATATAAGTCTTACAAATCAATGATTCTATGAAAAAAGTCAAAGCCCAGCCTAAATAAAATACACTGGTGTGTGTAAAGAAGGTGAGAAAGAAAACACTTGGGAATTTTGCATCCAAATTTTCTAATCTGTGTAGCAGATGCCAGTATTTGGATCACAAGGGGAAATATAAAAGCATTAAAATATGTAAAAATATAGTAACAGATATGTTTATCAATTTTCTTAATTGCTATTCAAGCAGCCAAGGAAATGGTCACTTATTTGACGCACCCTAGACGTTTTCATTGTAATTGTGCTTGTCATTGCAGTACAATTACATTGCAACTGATGGTGTCATGTTGAAGTGCTCTGTAGCTGCTGTACTGTCACAGTATTTTATCTTAATTGTCAACCACAGCATGTGATATGTTATGACATGACATAAAGCTGTGCAACATAAAAAAAAAAAAAGAAAAAGAAAAAAAAAACCAAGTCATCCCCGCCGGCATAATTTTTGTAGTGCAAAACATTTTTTTTTTTTTCCTTCTAATTTAAGCCTCAGAACCAAATACAATGCATCAATCGTCAACCACGACTTGTGTTAATGCAAACACATTGCTTCCTAAAAGAAACATAAGGCTCCAGAAGTACTACTTTTATTTTCTTATAAATAGAGGTTTCCTTGTTTTTTGTTAGACTTCCTACATAAAAGATATTAAAAGTGCACTTCCAACATTGTGTTTGTTTAAATGGCATACTTTTCTATCATGATGGCTACTATGTCAGGAGAAGATAATCCTATACATTAAACCCTAAAACCAGCAGAGTGAAGAACCAAGTCAGACTAATTTCAATCAAAATACAGCCTGAAAAAGAAATGGAATTGTAAGCAGCTTTTCTGAAAACATTAAATAGCCTTTGAAGAAATAGTTTCAATATTTGTCCTCTTACATAATGCCTATATCACAGTATCCAGGTATCTCACATCCATTGTTATGTTTGTCCTCACAGATTTTCAGAAAGAATCATAATGGATGTTGTTTGCTTACTTCTTGATTCACTATCCCCAATCTACTGCAGTTCTTAAATACGTAACTTCAGTAGCTACAGTATTTGATTTTTTTTCTGGAATGATGCATCGTTACATCCTTACACACAGCTTTTTTACCACTTCTAATGATTTCTTGCACATACAATATTTTCTGACAAAAACTTTAATGCCATTGTGAGTCCTGTACTGATAGATTTATAACGCTTTCATAGAAACTAGGTCTTATGTTTAAAAGATAATGCTTGTGGTAATATAAGAATGATTAGCTCTGTAACTTTTCTGTTGACTGAAGTTTTGTTAGCAGTAGCCTGGCTTTCCACTTTCTGAAAATTTGAGATATGAAAACCTACACATTTTTTTGTGTGTAAATAAAGTTATTAAGAATTGTCAAGACTGGAAATTACTGACACTTCCTTAAATACTTGCTGCGCATAATCAGTTAGTTGCCTTGATATATTAGTGGTATGTCCTGTACTCCCTCTTGACATGCATTGTACAAGATATGCCAGGCCCTAAGAAGCCTGGTATAACCAGATTTCATTCTTATACTTCTGAAATTAATTACTTCTGTATAAAACAGACTGGAAAAATCTACTGTGTATATATTCTAGCATGAATTTACTTTTCTGTAATAAATATGTCTGATTACTATGGTAAAACTGCTTTAGAGGAAAATCTTCTTCTGATTTTTCAACTTCCAACATTGTCTTTTACTCCTGGAGATTTCTGTGAAACCAGCAATCTTCCTCTGTCATTCCTTCCTTTGACTTTTGAATGATTCAGAATGATAAAGATTAAAAGACAGTGAAGGACACAATCATGTATAAATTTTTATTCATTTTAGGTTTTATCTTCTTATTTATGTTCTGTGTTTTCTAGCTGAAAATTTGGCATTTAGCCTTGAATTTTGTGAATTCTGTTTCCCAGAATCATGTGTCCCCTTACCTGATGCAGTTTAGGAAATCTGGCTTATTCGTAGTCATGCCTGGGTCATCTCTGGGTCTCATTGACTCAGCAGATGCTCCATTTTATAATTTAATAATGCCTAGCCAGGTAGACCAACCAATTCCTTGGCAGCTTTGGGCAAAGAGGTATGAGTTGCTTTGCTCTTCTGCTACGGGGCTTTCTAATCACTTGCAGCGGCACAGCTACAGTAGCAATTCCTCTTCTTTTAAAACTTGATCTTCAAAGAATCTTCATTTCAGAATGATCCTGCTAAGTGATCCAAGAAGGAGAATTACATTTTTTGTGAAGAAGCTAGTGGGGAAAACTTCCCTACAAAAAGTGTCACAGATGAGAGGAATTTAGATGACCAATTCTTAAGCTATCATTGTTGATGTAAGTTATTTTTTCTTCAAAAATAATAATAAGAAAACAGAGACATGCAAATGTGGTCAGTTGACCTCAGCTGGCTCCCAGGTGCCTACTCAGCTGCTCTCTCATTCCCCTTCCTCAATGGAATAGGGTCAGAAAATAAGATTAAAAACATGCGGATCAAGATAAAGGCAGTTTAATGTAGGAAAGCAAATGCTGCACATGGAAGTGAAAGGAATCAAAGCAGAGCAAAAAGATTTATGCTCTATTTCCCATCAGCAGGCAATGTCCAACCATTTCTTGGGAAGTAGGGCTCCAGTATATATACTGGTTGTTTTGAAAGACTAAGGCCTCTATAACAAATACCACTCTCTCCAACTTTCTCCTTTCTTTTAACTTTTATTATTGGTAAGGAATATCTCTTCAGTCAGTTTGGATCAGTTGTCCTGTCTATGTCCCTTCTCAGTCTCTTGCCCATTCCCAGCTTACTGGCCTCTGAGGAGAGATTGGAGAGACAACCACAATGTTATGCAAGCACTGCTGAGCCGGACCAAAACATTAGCATGGTATCAGCACCACTCTAATACACTATAAAGCACAGCACTATGAGCACAGCAACCTATGGTGAAAGTTGAACTTCATCCCAGACATACCCAATACAGAAAGTTTGGAATTGTGATGGTTATTCATTGCTCATAGAGAAAATGAGACTGAACCTAAAATAGCAGGTCGTTAGTTTATTGGTCACTTTGACAAGTTCATCTCCCACTTAGCCTAATACAATGTTGCTTCGTGTCTACCCACTAAGTGTTGATACCATATAATTTTATAAGCATTTCAATTTTATCACACTACTCTTCTTTGTCCATCCATTCAGTGGCTCCCTTTCTTGTTATAAAGTAGTACAAGCCTCTCACCTTCACTCTGAGGCTGGATAGTCCATCTTCCACTCTTCCTGTTATCTATAATTTAGTGTCAAGAGTATTGCTGCAAACCACCAGCCTATGCTGACAGCTTTTATCATGCTCCTCAGATAAGCACAACCAGGCTTTTTCTACTGCTGCCCATCAACCTACCTACAGATACATAAGCAGTTTTAAAATTGTTTCCATTCGGATGTCTCCTTAAGTTTTTCTCATCACGTGGCGCCTACATGAAGTTGCTAATAGTCTAAATGCTTGTCATGCTTTTGCCTATCACAACGGTGCCTACAGTTTCATTGCATCCTTAAATAAAACACTGTATGAGCTACTCAGTTTGAAATTTAAGACCTTTTTCAGTCTCTGTAGATCATCAAGCTCAATGGAGTAGGGGTCTTTGAATGCACTGTGTGCTATCCTGACAGTTTACTGATAAGTGAAAACTCACATGAGTCACAACTGAAGGGTGGTGGTATAGTTTTTTTTTCCTGTTCTACTATCTCTAATTGTTCATTAAAAGTGTTAGACAGTTTTACAATTAAAGGATTTATAAACAGAATAAAAGGCAGCTTTTGGTATAAAAATGAATGTTTACTACAGATTTTTATTAGAAGTTAATAAAGAAAATAATAAAGGCAGTTAAAGCCATCATCCATAATTCATCTGAGAATCTCTTTCTTTCTTGTTACTACTTAGAGGTTTTGTATGCAAAATCAGAAGGAGGGAAAACTCTTTAAACAAGGAACCATTCAGTGTGCACTTAGTTCCTGATTAGTTTGGCAGACCATGGTTCTTCTGCCAATCTGGGTTGCTTGTGCGCACCATTTATTAGTTCACAGTTTGGTGTCTGAGAAGTAAGGAAGGGAAGTTTGAAGTAATAGTTTGGAATATCCATTTTTGTTAGTCAAGTCCTGGAAATTGGCTTTGCGTCAGCATTCAAAGACTGCGATTAACAACTGTATTGTTTTCATTGATCGTGTACAGAGGGAATGTAGTTAATTTGCATACTATATAAAAGGAAGAGAAATAAATAAAAGAGAAAAGAGAATCAGGAAGCAGTCCGTGTTTCTAAAGACATTGCCAAAGGATTTCCAGCCTGAAGACTGCTTACAAAAAAAGAGAACAACTTTTGAGACATATTAATCTCAGTATAACATGGCCTGTATCAGCCTGAGGAATGCTGAGTGAGAGATTAAGTATGTTTACTAATTTGAGATCTAATTAAAAAGCTGTGTGACAAAAGAAATGAAGGAGAACATTTCTTATAATAAATTTCTCTAAACTAAACCTTAGATGATGACAGAAGTTGGGCTAAGAATAAAGCTAGGAAATTATACTTGATCAGAATATGATGTTCCAGTTACAGACATGTAGCAACGTTCCATTCTATGGCAGACATATAGAAGTCATATTTTTATATAAAAAGATTCAGAGCCCTTTCTCTTGTCCTCAAATGGGGTAGAAAGGTATTTGGGTTTTTTTGAAAACAATTTTTGAAGAATTACCTTTATATTCGGATAAGGGTTTGTGTTGTGACAAATGAAAAGACAATTAAGGGGTCTCAGAAGATTATCAGCCTTTTAATGAGTTGAAAAATTATCTTTCACTGATACATTAGAATCATGAGCCTGATTTCTTAAATTTTGCCAAAGTCAAAAAATTCCCGTTAAATATTCAGAAGTGAGTTGAGAGGAAGATGGAAGATCAGAGTTATTAGAGAAAAAAATCATGGTTCTCAGAGCACAGACACAAGCTTCTTGTGTTCTTTCCACCTGCAACTGTACCAGTAGGTTACGTCTGCATCAGTTTTACCTTGACATTTCTCTAAGTTGAAAATGTCATGTCATCTCATTGCAAAAATTCTCACAAAGGTAGCAATGCCGTGGTATCATATACTGTGGCATGAATAAGGTTGGTAAGTTCTAATGTGAAAGTTGCCTGAGGCACTTGCTTTAATTTTTAAATATATTCTTTGTCAAATGAACATTTTAACTTTTTCCCACTCAAATTCTATCTACTTGTTTATTTGTGAGCATAAAAGACCCTTGTAATCTGTTCCATGAACACTCCAGTCTTTTGGAGTTGGTTGTTTTGTTTTTTTTTTCCTTCATCATCTTTTATTTTTAAAGACTTTTTCTCTTTCATTATGATTTTTATCTTTCCCCATCAAGTAGATGCACCCAGTAGTTTTATACTTCTTTCTCATGTGCATTAGTTTTTGTTTTCAAGTTCTGTAATTACAGTCCTACTGAGACAAAGGTAACGGTATGACTGCATGATTGCTGTACAAAAGGAATTCATTTTCTCTTTATTTAAAACAAAGAAATTTAAAGTGTTTGGCTCTTAATGTTTATACGACACAGTTTTGTTAATGGAATATTAATGTATATGTAAATAACATATAACGGTGTTGGTGAAAACACAGTAAATTGATGGAAAACCTCATTGATGTTAGTGTTGTTAGATGAGGTATATATTAGAATTATATAGAAGTAGTTGTAATAGGAGTCAGAGATTTGTGGTCAACGGGACAGAGTCTAGCTGGAGGTCTGTATCCAGTGGCATCCCTCAAGGGTCTGTACTGGGACCAGTACTATTCAATATATTCATCAGTGACCTGGATGAGGGAACAGAGTGAACTGTCAGCCACTGGGAGGAGTGGCTGACATACGGGAAGGCTGTGCTGCTATCCAGAGAGACCTGGACAGGCTGGAGAGTTGGGTAAGGGGAAATATAATGAAATCTAATCTAAGTGTAGAGTCTTGCATCTGGGAAAGAACAACCCCAGGTATCAGTATAAATTGGGGACTGACTTTTTGGAATGCAGCATAGGGGAAAGGGACCTGGGGGTCCTGGTCAACAGCAGGGTGACCATGAGCCAGCAATGTGCCCTTGAGGACAAGGTCAATGGCATCCTGAGGTGTATTAGAAGGTGTGTGGTTAGTAGGTCGAGAGAGGTTCTCCTCCCTCCTTACTCTGCCCTGGTGAGGCCACATCTGGAATACTGTGTTCAGTTCTGGGCGCCTCAGTTCAAGAAGGACAGGCAACTGCTTGAGAAAGTCCAGCGCAGAGCCACAAAGACGATTAAGGAAGTGGAGCTTCTCCCTTATGAGGAAAGGCTGAGGGAGCTGGGTCTCTTTAGCTTGGAGGAGAGGAGACTGAGGGGTGACCTCATCAATGTTTATAAATATGTAAAAGGTGAGTGTCAGGAGGATGGAGCCAGGCTTTTCTCAGTGATGTCGAATGATAGGACAAGAGGCAATGGGTGCAGGATGGAACATAAGAGGTTCCGTGTAAACGTAAGGAGAAACTTTTTCACAGTGTGGCTGACAGCATTGGAACAGGCTGCTCAGGGAGGCTGTGGAGTCTCCTTCTCAGGAGACATTCAAAACTCACCTGGATGTGTTCCTATGTGACCTAATCTAAGTGGTCCTGCCCTAGATGATTTTTCAAGGTCCCTTCCAACCCCTGACATTCTGTGATTCTGTGATCTTGTGATATTTTTAGCTAAAACAAAGTGAAAATAAGCCTATATTTAAATTAATTGCAGAGCAGAACTTTTGATAACAGCTTAAGGTGGTATTTTTGATCCTCTTAAATAGGTTTTAAAAGGAGAATGTTTGAGATTTTAGACTCTCTAACTAGATAGTACTCTAGTATTGCTGAAAGAGTGGTGAGAATACCGTCTTTAACAAGTAAGTTTGCCAGCTGTAATATATAGTTTTTAATGTGTCATTTTAAATGGCACGATATTAAATTACTTCAAGTTTACTTTTCACTTCTCTAAAAGACATAGAAGAACCTATCTGCTTTAGGTCTAAATGGCAAGACAATTTTAGCCTGATTACATAGATTAATGTCATTATTGTGTATGCAGTCACTTTCAGATCACGTGTAATTCCTGGAAAATGTAATAGTGCGAAACATTTTAAGTATACAAATCCAGTGTATTCAGTATTCGGGAAAGAAATAGAAAGATGATAGCAAGAGGAAGAACAAGGCAGGTGCCTTTAAATAAAATCGTTAATAGCAGAACTACTTAATGTTGGTCAGGAATATTCATTATTTCAGAGACAGGAAAGGTAAGTATTGGATAGATTTTCTCAGTGTTTTCCTCTGAAGCAATTCAGGTTGTAGACATAGACTCCTTTAATAACTTAGGAGAGAAAAGAAAGCCTGTATGGTTTTACTAGATCCCAAATACATTATACCTTAGGGAGGATATTTAGTGGCTTCCAGAAGCGTCAGACTTTTTTATCCTAATTTCTTTGTTTGAAAAATAGATTCAGTGAAGCTATTTCCCTTAAGTCTGTACTTATCAGTCAGTATCTGCTTTCTAAAACACCTCAACTCTCTAGCACTAAGAATCGTTCACTCCAAAGAATCATTTCACACACAGAACACTGTCGCTGATTTCATTTTGCAAACTGACATCTAATCTATATTGCTGTTATTTTCTTTATTAATGGATGATAACTGATACTGAATCTGAACTGATAAGAATAAATAGATCTTTAATGCATTTGATAATTCACACATATTCAAACTGAATCAGTGTCACAGTGCTTCTTAATTTTCTACTGCCATGATATTCACATTTCTGAAGAGCAAGTATAGGTTGGAAGCCTGGCCAAATGTAAGAAAGATAGGAAGTGTTAACATCCCATGGCAGAAATAAAGTTGTTGTGGGGTTTTTTACCCCTACTTAAATATTGCCACTTAACATTTTATGAAATGCAATAGCCTATGTTGCCCAGGTGGCTTTCTCCCCTGGTATCTTGATTAAATATTTACTTTAAGTGTCAACAGAAGACAGAAAAATCTCTGAAAATGCATTTAAAAACATTCTCTAAAGGTTCATATTGAAGAGGAATTTTAAATAAAACTCTTTAAAATGCATTTATTTGTAAGAAAAAATATTTCCTATCATGTTTCTTGAAAAGTTAGATGGTTGCACAAGTTTAGGTATTAAATAATTAATTTGCAGATATTTATTATTTACAAATATGGAGGAAAAAACTTCACCAGCCAACCAACAACAAAAAAAGCCCATACCCTGCTTCAGACTGTGTAAATGGCAATTAGAAATTGCAAATAACTGACATCAAACATGGTTACATGAGTTCATCTGCAGTTTGTTATTCAAGAAAATGACATAGAAGGTTTTTGGAAGGAATTTGTGTGAGGGAAGTCTAATAAAGAGGAGTATTGCAACATTACAGGAGTATCAAAATACATCTACAATAGTTTAGGTTATTATTTACAAAGAGAGAAGATGTTTCAAAATTTTAAGGAATTGAAAAGAATGGAAGAAATGTAGTATCCATATTTATTTAGATGGGAAATACATGCGTAAGTGAGACTTCTCCAAATATAGGTAAGCCATAAGAGAAAACCTCTGAAAGATTTGCTCAGTAACTGCTATCAAAACACTAGATTTCTTAGAACTGTGGCAAAATAAAGTACCAGCTTTAATCTGAAGGCATCATTTACTAGAGTTTATCATGTGGCTTGACCTTTTTTTCTGAAATGACCAGAAGGCAAGGTTTTGCTTTGTCTCCACTTTGTTTGTACTGTTCTGATAAAGTCAGAAGTCTGATAGGAATCACACAGAAATGACCAGAATTTTTTTCCACAAGCCACAGAAGGATGGTTTGATAGTAAGATATATTTCTAATATTAGGCCATTGTCAGTCCTCATCAAAAATTGTTAGTTTCCAAGGAACATATGGATTGACCTAAAGCTCATGAGATTAGACCTATAATTTTTTTTAGTCTTACTATTTCCTGCTTCTAGCATAAGTCCTTGATCAATTGCATGAATTTTTGACTTACTGTTTGACTTACATAATTGTTTGACTGTAGGAGCTACATCTTTAAGAATCTTATTCACTACAGATAGTAAAAAACGCCATGATTCAAAGCAGATTCAAGTGAGATTAAAATATCCTTATGTGGCATGTGTGGAAATCTAATTCCCACGATTTGTGTGCATTCTATCCTTGGAAGTTTTCATGAGGTTTTTATGTTGTTGTTTTTTAATAATATGTTATGCACAGTAGCTACTCTGTTCTTTGCTCTTATTTTACTTCTGCTGTATTATATTATTTTAATATTCTCTATCTTTTCACACAATTCAATTTTGTAAGACAGTTTATGTTTTTATTTCATCTATACTTATTATGTAGGGACGAATGATGTATTTATTATATAGGACTATATTATGCAAATTAAATGAAAAGTAAACTGCAAAATAACTTTCTTTTAGGCAATTGAAAATCTGAAATACAGTAAACAAAACTACTAACTGGGATATGGTGGTCAAAGCTGGGTGCAAGCTGTTTGTATTCACCATCATTCTGATCATTGTTCTGCAGTAGTCTTCAGGCTTTACTCTATCCCAGTTTTGGCTTGGACCCAGGATGCACATCTGCAGTGAATCTTCTCCTTGCCCCCACTTTACTGGGCTTTTGTTTATACCCTAGGGCAGCCCCTAATGAACCCATGCCTTTTCATGTGAAAGAGGCAGAAGATAAATCTTGGAAATATGCCTCAGGTGCTCTATCTACAAGCAGGGATTTCTTCCTTGGGACCAGATTAGACCCCTTTAAAATTAGTATAGTGAGGACCACTGCCAGGTCATCAGCACTGACTGTTTTGCCCATAGCAGAGCAAACAATTGCTCACTTCATTTCTTAGCTTTATCGTACTCCTCCTATGAATTTAAAAAAAATCCACCAACAGCCAGCCCCCCCCCCCCCCCAAAATCACAAGCAAAACAACCCAAAATAACCCCCAAACAAAACCAGAGTAAAAGCTAACTCCTATAACATATATAAACATTCCTAGTGAATGTACATATCCTTGCTCAGAAGTTAAGGTGAATCAAACCAATAAGGAACCTTCACAAATGATAGGTCTTAGAAGTTTCCTTACCCAGCAAAAAATATGATTAATAAAATGCAGTTGCTCTGTGAGTAGTTATTAGTGTTTGAAGTCTGGTAAAATTGCTGAGTTTAAGAAAAGAAAAAAATGTATTTTTGAAAAGTCAATGTGAACTATTGCAGTTCAGTTGTATGCTTTGAAATATGTTTGCCAAGTCACTGCCACTTATTTCTCTTGCTGCTTCTAAGGTCCTCCTTTGAAGCATCATTCCTAGTTCAATATATATTTATTCAGGTCTGATGTATATATGTACAAACCATTCTGAGGGAAGAACATGGCTTTTGAAAAAGACCAGAATCACACTTTTCAGAGCACCACCAGCAACTTGATTGGAGATAACTAAAGTTACACATAAAAGTGTGTGCAAGATGTTTAACTATACACCTGACATACTTATAATTAGATTTCTATTTCTTTTATTTCTTCCTAGGTATTAACTCATAGACATTTGTCCCATGCTCGTGTTTCTCCTTGTGCTACAACTAGATTTCATAGTTCTGGAACTGTCAATTTTAATACTCTGGCATCATTTCTTTTATTGACTTTGTAAACCAGTGCTGTAGATTATTTTCATGAAGGAGTTGCCTTAGTTATGAAGTAGCTGATATTTCAGTCACAATTGTCTTTCTGTTGATGAAAAAAAAAAATCTGAAAAGGAGAAGAAATAATGGCAGAAGAGTTTCACAATTACTTTATAATTCAATAGAAGATCAATTACTGTTACTTTAGTGCACAAAGTTTTATTATGTTGTTCGGGTTTTTTTTTAATAGTGATGCAGAAACCGAAATTGTCATTAGCATGACAGGCTTTATCTTGTGTGCCAGAAGCATCAATGACATTAAAAACCAGTCTTTTTATGTGACAAAGGGCTAGTTCTATGAATCATTATGTAGTATGAAGGGTGGGATAGCCAGATGTTTTTTTCTCTTCTATCAGACAGTAAAAGAAAACAAGTTCAAAAGTGAGAAAGCCTCCAGAGTTGCAACAGGCAAACAAGCACAAAGAGAATTTGGTAAATGTCCATTTATACTAAGAATCCATGCTGAGGAGTTGGTTACTACTGAGATTTAATTATCAACTCAGTACTGGCAGAAGAACCAATTATACAAGCACAGGGAGTTAACTCGGGAGGCTGAACCCTGACCTGCATCTTTTTAAAAGGTTCTTGTTTATACACAGGAAGTGGCTTTGCATTTCTCATTTGTTTTCAAATAGTAGCCAAAATACTGAATATTATTCCTGGAAAGTTTTGAGGTGAATTTTATTTTGGATTGCCATCCAAATTTTATAAGCACCAAAATTTATTTTAGGATATTTTTCTGTGAAAAACAAGCTAAAAAACTTTTTCTGCAGCGGCGACACCCGCCCCGCCACTACCTCCTTGTAGCTGCATGTCCGC
>JANHFX010005528.1:0-12223 GCA_027560015.1 Chloroceryle amazona
GGTCCGCGCCCCGCGGGCGGTACTGCTGGGCGGGGGCCTCCCTGGGGCGGGGGCGGAAACGCCCCTCGAACCTGGGAGAAAAGGTGGTGGTGGTGGCAGCAGCCGTGGTCTGAAGGTAAAGTGTCTGCCGGGCGGTAGAGCCCTCTGAGCAGGGTGAGCCAGTGTTGTCCACAAGTGGTTGGTTACCTCGTACCCACCAAGCTTCTTAGCCAGGCAGTGAACCATGCGGGGAAAAGGACCAGTATATCTTTCTGTGCATGTGAAAATAATGTTGGTGGGTTTACTGTTCTATTATTATTATTATTTTAATCAGTGAAGGCAAACCTTTAAGTAAACCTTAACCTTAACGACTAGGCAGTGGTTCCTTGAAATCCCCGAGGCTGTTCTCCACTAGCTCACACTTGCTCTGGGGCCTCCCTTCACTCTCTCATCCAGTGCTAAGGAGCAGTCTGGTGTGGAGGTGAGGTTCAAGTGCATTTATCTACGGCTCGTTTGGATTCTTAAAGGGGCAAGAGAGAAGCAGTTGAGTAGTTAACATCTGTTATAAGAGTATTTTCTCAAACTAGGTGTGGTACTCAGCAAGAACAAGAAGTGGTACTTCAAAAACTTTATAAAAGGTAAGGTTGACAATGCATTCAACAGAGTGTGCCAGTAACATTAAATATGTGGAGAATTTTGGGATGACTTAAAAACTGGGCACCAAAGAAACTCTTGAGATGCGCAGTGGAATGGTTTTGCTACCAGGAAATCCAGGGACAGAGTGGTTTGTGTTTGTGCCTACGTATCTCCTGTAGTGACTCTTCAGTGTAGTGCTGATGTAAGTGTGAGAGTGACTGACTTGTGTATACGAAGCAGGAAAGAGTAGAAGGAGGCTATTGGATAATGCTGGTAGAAATGATCAGATATTCCCTGGAGGAAAACAGAAACTTCTGATGTGTGAAATAAGGAGAAATGTTTGGAGGAATGATGACTGTAGTTAAATATTTACTTTATGATATCAACACACAGCAGTTAAGAGGAGCTTGATGAATATGTAACTTACATGCTGGGGTAGCTCTAATGATTTTTAGCTGGTGGAGATCTCGACAGAAAATTTTGTAGTGTGATTGTGTGTGTGCTTGTAGCATAGTGGAGGACTAAGATAACGTGGAAGAAAAGAGCAGTATAGATTGTTTATCTTCTAGATAATACCGAGACAAGAGGACTGAGTTCCTACATGTTGGAAAACAGGAGAAACTGCCATTACTTACTAAAGGACCTTAAACTTCCTCCTGTGAGTCTACTCAGCTCTCACCCGGAGTTCCTACATGACAGCCTTTTGTCAGTGGTACCCAGTGACAGAACAAGAAGCAACAGATACCAACTGAAACACAGGAGGGTCCTCCTGAGTGTAAGGAAAAGCTTTTTTATTGATGGAGTGACCAAGCACTGGCACTGGTTGCCCAGAGAGGTCGCAGAGTCTCCATCCTTGGCAATATTTAAAAGCCACCTGAACATGCTCCTGGACAGTTGTCTGTAGGTGGCCCTGCTTGGGGCATGGGTGGGGAATGGCTGATGAACTTCCAGAGGTCCCTGCCAACGTCAACCATCCTGTGATTTTTGTGGCACTGTCTGCTTCTAGCAGAGAAGAAGCCCTGATGTTTCAGCCTCACCTCAGCATTCTAAGATCTGGGGTTAATATTGATCATCCTAACTATTTCTGTTGTGTTATCTTTTTCGTCTCAGTAATGTGTTTCTCTGCACAGTTGTGTCTTGGACATAAATTATTTCCTTTTCTTGCTCACACTAGAGGGAGCTTTCTGGCCTTTCAGTTCACTCCTACAGCTCTGCTTGCATTTAGAATTCTAGTGTTCCTGCTGAGAATCTGGTATTGAAGCGTACGTGACAAAGCTGCATAAAATGTGCCTTGAAAAAGGTTTCATTTCTTAACAACATTGAGCTTTTGAGTTATTTGTAGGTGAAGTGACACCAGATTGACAGCTTTGGCTGTGTGTTAATTTGGCTCAGCTGCAGCAGCAATGCAGGCTTCTGACATGCATAAACCCAATAGATAGTGATGTTTCTGTTATGCTTGGCATTTATTTTGGTAGCCGTGGAGATGTATTTGGAAACTTGGTTGCTGTGATACCGTCAGTTTTTATTTGGTATGTATCTGGTTGATGATCCACAAGGAATTTGTTGCTGATTGTGGGAGGGTTGCTTGAAGACTTAAGGTGAGAAAGGGATTTTTTTTTAGACATGTAATTTTAAATACAACTGATTTCCACTAGTGAGTAGAAGCCAACTTTAATTGGATGAGGTACTTATTTTAGGTGCTTTTCTCCAAGAAGATGTAATGGTTGTTAGTGTTGATAATAAATCACTCTTACTGGTTTTCATTATTGCTGACCTTACACCAGTCTTAACCTGTGTTTTTTTCCTGCATATTGTAATTTGACATTCTTTTTTTTTCCTTGTTTATGATTTCTAAAAATCATTCTAGCACACCACAGCCAGATAAACAGCAAAGTGCATTTCATCGAAGCTAAGGCAGCAGTTGGTGAGAGCTTTCAGGGTTTTAGTCCAAATGAGAGTATGCCACCTGTGTGGTAAAGCCAGCACAGGTCTGTTGAGGCTGCAGTTATTCTTTGCTATGGTCTAAAAGCTGACTCTAAAAATATTTGTGTAGTAGACAGAAGGAAAGATTTTCTGCAAATGCTGTTAGGGTCAGTGATGATAAGCTGCCTAAATAGTCTTTCAGCATAAGAAAATAGACAGAAAATTTAAGTAAGCAGTCCCTCTCCAAGCGAGGTCCACTGAGGAGTACTGATGCAGATTCTTTTGGCTCTTCTTGCTTTGTGGACCCCAAAACACCACTCTGTTTCCAACAGAGTAGTGACTGCATCGGGGGTGCTTATCCAACTCTTGACATTTGGAACAGAGGCAAAATATGTCACAGTCAATGCCAAACTCTTTAATGCTTGGTGAGCATTCCTTCTCAGGGATGTTATGCTATCCAAGGTGGGTAAGCAAGCGATTAGTTGACTTCTGCTTTAGCTCAGGAAAAAGAACACAGATGCACCATTTGGCTGTGGGAAAACTGTTGGATAAATGATATAATAGATCCCTTAAATCAATTAAGTGGCTCTCAAAGACCAAGGAATATGTTGCATGGCCCTTGTGGCACCTGAACTGTGCTGCCATTACTGAAAGGGAAGCTCATATGAGGGAGAAGGAAATAGACGAGTTTGGATCAGAAGTCTGGGTATTGTTCTTGTGTTCTAAATCTTCACAGCTTTCTAATGATGCCATTGTCACCTGACTTTGGGAGTGCAGGCTAACAACATTGTGTGCACTGGCAAGGATGAGCAACAGAGTCTTATGTTGATCCCTTCTTCATGAAGATCTTTTGTTGTACATTGGAAAAAACTTAAGGTGGTTTGAGGGTGCTTTCTATAAAATGCTGGGTTTTCTTTTTTTTTTCCTTTTTTTTTTAACTGGAGATTGTGTAATTGGATAGGAAAAGTCTTCTGCAGTTTCCTTGCTGCTTGATCTTGGGGAGCATTTTTTATTAAAAGTCTTAGGAGAGGGAAATAATGTGCTTTTGTTGGAGCTGTGACAGAAGGATTTTGTGTGATGTGTTGCAGGTCTCTCAACAACCTCCTGTGTGAATGCATGAACCAATTAAACCAGCAATATTGGTAAAAGCTTATCAGATTTCCAATGGTGTAACATTTATCAAAATTCGAAGAGGCTCCACTTTGTGTTGTCTCAATTATGAGGCAGATTATTGATTTTCTTCCCTGAGGAAGCAGGTTCTTGGTGATGGTTTCTTTGATTACTTCACCACTGACTTGTTTTGTCAGGTATTTGAGATCTTGTCTGCTACTTAATTTTTGAACAGCCTTCCTGTTGTTCTGTTTTAAATTCCCATAACAGGGGGGAGATAAGCTGAAGTTTGGTTTTACCTCTCTAGGCATTAATGTTATTTGTCTCTCTGGGCAAAGAATGAATCTTGTTTTGTCTTTGCAAATTAAAGTTAACAAATTAAAGATGCTGCTATGTGGGCTCACCCACATTTTTTTTAATAAGCCACTAATCAAGCAATTACTTAACAAGTGAACTTGTTCTGCTTCTTTCTCTTGGTTGTGTTTTGCAACTTTGTTGTCTGCAGTTTTGAAAAAGGACAACTGTTCCAGTGGAATAGATTAAACCAGTAGGTTGAGTCATGATGTGTGAGTGCTTTTGAGACAGTCTTGCTTTTGTTCAATATCAACTTTACCTGTTTAATTCCTACACTCTGTGTGTCTGTAATTAAGGTGTTACGTGTTTGACCAACTAAACAAGAACTTCATATTAACTTCCTGGTAAGGAGATCAGGTGTAATTTCTCTCCATTGTTTAATTACTTGTCTTCTACTTTTTCTTCTCTTACAATGAGATTAATCTCATAATGAGAATTTATGAGAATCCTATTAACAAAGCTTAAGGTGGGGCCTATAAAAAGGAGGTAACTTGAACTTCTGCACTTTTGAATCACTATTGACCGTGTAGGTTTTTTTCTGTCTTTGCTGTGTAACTTGAGGAATAATTTTGTGTTTGGGTTTTTGAACCTAGAAAATAAAAAAAAAGAAAAGCTTTTAAATAATACTTTCAATCTGAAAATAAATTAAATTCTAATTATTTAGTTAGGATATTTCTCTTAATGGTCATTGTTTTTTAAGGATTACTAAGGTAGTTTGGCTCTCTGAATTAATGGATTTTATTTATTAAAATCTAACATAAAAGAAGCAGTAATCAAGATTGTCATACCTTACTAAATAGAGAAACTGGTGGCTTTCACTTAGGAGGTAAAGGTAGAAGTTAGATTTTGGATTTATAGTAATTGCAGTGCCATTTTAGAATATTTGTCTTATGATACATTTCTTAGATTTTTCTGTACAAAAAAATACAGTAACTCATGTGAATGATGGTAGAAGTTGCAAAGATATCCACTTACATGTAAAAACTGGAAAAAGTAAAATAGCCTCTGTCTATATTGATGTAATTTGGGGCATGATTGCTTATTTGTGCAAGGAAATGGAAGCCCCATAAAATAGCATGGACTTCTAATTGTCATGGAATGAGGGATGATATTCTCTGTTTAATGCATTTGAGGTGCATGAGGAAAATTAAGTTGTAGGAGGCTCTGTTATCAAATTTCTTACTCTTTTGAGCCTCTAGGCCAAAAGTGCATGGAGGACTTGATGGTTCTAAAGGACTGACAAATCCAACTTTACTTTTGTTATAAACTTCTCGTGTTCCACTGAGATCATCTTGTATTCAGTCAAGGACTTGCTTATCTTTGGCCAAAGCATGCTTTTGGCAAAGAAACCTAGTCATCTTCTGAAGATATCAGAGAAATCACTCTTGCCATGTCCTACTTTTGGCTGGGAGAGGGATAGTTTTCCTCCTTAGGAAAGTTGTGGGTTGTTTGCTTGTCTTTCAATGCCTAAGTGTCCAGGTTCTCTAGAAGAATGCTTATGACTTATTTTTGTAAGAAATATGTTAAATTATTGTACTGTTTATGCAATAGAAGGCTGAAAAAAAATCCTTTTGGCATGAGCTCACTTTGAGGTGGCTGACTTTGCATAAAAGAGTACTAAAGAATACAAATAAAACAATACAATGATGCTATGGTGGAAATACGTTCACAATACAGACAGATATAAAAACATTGAATGCCTAGGAAGTAAAATGAGTAACTTTGAGATGCTCTGAGTTCCTTAAATACCATATGAAGATACCTATGACACCTCAAGGTGTTTTGCCTTATTCTTCAAACTGAGTGGATGATGCTTTTGAAAAATGTCAGTTGCTTGTTGGAGCACTGAAAGAAAAAATGCTTTTTTTTGTGTATATCCATAGGAAAGCCTGTACACCTAGGTACGGGTTACCAGCCACAATAACATATGTACAAAAATACTACAGTCAGAGTAGCAAGGAATGGAAACAAAATGATATACTATTTAATATTACAAAAATTTATCTTGAGAAACCATTTTCAGATACTTTTTTCTAGAAACAGCTTTATTGAGCTAGGTTTGTGATCTATTTTTTCATTATATTTGTATCATCAGAAAATGAAACAAAAAATAACCATGTGCTACCAAACTGCTTGGAAAGTGTCTGTTTAGGATTAATTTAGAGAATTCTTTCAACCAAAAAGTATGTATATATTTATCAATTTAATAAAGATATATTTGATTAATTTAGAAAACCAGAGTAGAAAATTAATTCACCTCCCACAGTCTTAATGAAGAAATAAAGAAACTAATTTCCCATTGCTGTTAGAGAGGTAATCCACTCCTTCACATATTAAGAAATTAATGTAACACATCCAGTCAGACAAAGAGTCTCTGATTCTTGCCCTCCTCCAATCTCCTACACCAGCTTATATTGTATAATACAATTATGAAAAACAAAATGGAAAGAGACTTAAGTCTTTTTATGTCTTTCAGATTTACTATGTGCTAAGTTTAGGTCTGATGCTGTTCCAAATAAATTCATCTGTTGATGCTAGTTCCTAGCTTTGGTTTTCTTTTAACAACAACAAAATCATATGTTTAAAAAACCAAACCAAACAAAAAAAAAAAATCAAGGAATAATTGTGACTGACTTTGTGTACCTTTGTAGCATTTGTGAGATTTTGTGGTCAAATAGTCATCCTTTTTATTTGAGCTAAATACAGAAGAAAAATCTGAATCTGATAACATTTTGTTATGCTAGAAATATATTTGAGCAGAGTGTTAGACTTGAAAAAAAAAAAAAACATTCAAGTTATTTTAATGTGTTGGAAGCAGGTATCTTAGACATGTTCTGAATTACAGTATTTAAATAATTTTCTTCTGTTGACAGACCATTTTATGTACATAAGCAGCTTTATTTTTTTTCAGTGGCACTCATGCACAAGTTAGGCACTGGCTGACAGTACATGTAGTGTGAGTGAAGTTTTTCCTTCAAGGAAGGGAGAAAACGGAGCTGGTGTTAATATTCCTTGAGGCAGCTCAGATTTTTAAAAAGAAAAAAAAAAATTAACCAACAACAAAAAAGAGAGAATCTCAGATTAAGGTTTTGAAATGTATTACTTGTAATAGACATTTTGGGGTTTATTTTTTTTGATGGTAAGTGTTCAGCAAAGCACTTAATTGTGTAGATCATTTTAATTTGTGAACAGCATCATTGATAGCAAAAAGCTAAAGGGGAGGTACACATTGAATTCACTTTTTTATCAGAATTGCTTGTGCAACAGGCAGACCAGGTGAGCTGTGTTACTCATCGCTGGCTGGTTGGTTTGTGTGAATGTGCCATAACTCAGAAAACAGGGAGATTCCAGAGCGAGAAGCTATAAAAAAAACCAGCTGCTCTAAGGACAAAGGAGATCTAAGACAAAGATTTTTGGGAGTCAAGACTGTAGACTCTGAAAGGCATTAAAAATCAAAGATAGGAGGCCAAAACTACTTCTTTTGGTATGCAGGGATCATGGAAATAAATTAATTTCCCTCCTTTGTATCCCTTTTCCAACTCCATGGTTTGAGCAAAAGTAGCAAAAATAGCCCTGTAGGGGTCTAGTAATTCTAGATTACATATTTCAAAACTTCTGCAGAATAAAGCTTTCGGAATTACACTTTGGAAAATATTACATTTCCAGGTATCGTTGTTTCAAATATTTTGGAGTTTGTCAAGTAAATCATGGGATTTTGGGGCAGGGAAGGAAACTCATTCCACAGTGCCTATATTTCCACAAAATCTGATTTATTTGTAACATTAAATATACTTATTTCCTATGGACTTTTTTTGAAAGACACTTTCACTACATAATTTACAGAAGTGATGCTTTCATCAAAGTTTGGTCTGTTCTTGGAGACAGTAATCCAAGTGTAATGCAAACAATCATGAGTCAAAAAATTTTTTTACATTTATTTGAATTTTAGCATAGGAAAGTGAAAAGTGCTGCTATATGACCTTCAAATTTGTGGGTTTTTTTCTTTTAAGATAAGCAACTCACAGAAATGTCTTATATTGTTCTATTCCCTTTGTCCAGGAAATGAAATAGTTACTGGAAACCTATTTATTTCTTATGCTCATTATCCAATTTCTTTTTGCCTCTTTCAAGTTTGATCAAGCAAAAGTAATGGACCCTAATAGCTAGTTATAAGATGACTTCACTTTGTATTCCATGTTAAATATAAATACTTGATAAATTAAGTTCTTGCATACCTTTTTGTTGGAGTGCTCATTTTCACATTATACCCCTCTTGTGCTTTGCCTGAGTTATGTGACTTTGTATCCCCTTTGTTCTTCCTGTATCTTGGTCGTCTTCTGTGCAGCATTTCAGCATTGATTTATCAATGATAAGAAGGTAATTAAAAAATGAATGTTAAGTTTTGCAGAGAACTACTTAGCTGGTAAGCCCATAAACTGACACTAGGGTTACATGTAAGTAACAAATAACAGCATACTCATTTGAAGGAGTTCTTAGTGCAACTGTTTAACACTTTGGGGTGGTTCTTGATATAGTGCTGTTAAAAATTGATGGCTGTAGTATTTTCACGTTTAATTATCCTACTTTTTTTAATGAAGATTGCAAAACAGTGTTGGACAAACCATTTTGTGTTATCTGATCTTTAAATAATCCAGTTGATGTAATATGCCATACTTGTTATCTGGCTCTTTTTCTCTTGAAGTCAGTGGGAGTTCGTGCAGGATTGAGTTTTAAATACATAAGATTCTTCAGTTGAAGGTTGAACTAAGTATTTGTGTAAACAGAAGGTCAATTTCACTGAAAAGTGAAAATTCCCTGGCAGATCTTCCCCAGCAGTTAATATATTCTAGTTGTATATTTCCTTTAGTCATCCAGTAATACTCAAAACAGCCATGAAGACCTAGGGAGGAAAACAGATTCTCAGACAGCCTACTGCTCCACTCCTTAAGCCTCAGGTGTGTTATCTGAGGACTTTTGTTGCACTACATCTTTAGAGCTCTATTTGTGATAAGCAGAAACCCCAATATTCCGACTCATGAGCATAACCATGGTGGTACCCGGTAAGGTTAATGACAATTAACTTGATAATGTGTTGGGAAGGAGATTCACTGTTTCATTGGCACAAGAAGCATTCAGGAAGGCTGGTGGCACTGCAGGTTTCCAGTGTTACTGGAATGGGCCTTCCTCAGAACATACTTTTTAGTACCCTGAAAAATTTTTTGATAAATTATTTGGACTGAGTAAGAGTACAGTTCTGAGTGTCATCTGCTTATCTTTTTAACACCAGCTATGTTCTATTTCAGGTATCCTATTTAAAAATGAAAAAAAAAAACCCATCAGACAAACCCAAACCCCAACAACCTGGGCAGTTTGCAAACACTGATTTTCTTATAATTTTCTTTTTCACACGTTCCAACAAAGTTGGGCTGTATACCTCTCAAAAGTCAAATCACCTTCTCATTCATGTTAAATTCTGTAGTTATGGTTTAAACAAAATCAAATAGAAATCTAATTTATTGTGCCAAAAAAGCTCTGGACAAGTAGTACAAACTTGCGATGAACTACTTACCTGCTTCAGAACTACCCAGCGGGATGTATGACGGGGGAAAAGCACCAGAATCACCTTTGATAAACAAATTACCCGCTGAGTCCCAGTCACTTTAAAAGTGAAGTTACGCGTGACGTCACTAGAGGGCAGAGTGAAGGATTTGGGGCGCATTAACCGCGTTTCCGTACCGCGGTGTGTTGTGACTGTGCTAAGCTTAAAGCCTTCCTGCCCCAGAGGTGTCTGCTCCTCCTCTGCCTCGCCTCGGCGGGACCCCTCTGGGAGGGCGAGGGCATTCGGGTCCGGGCGGGGGACAGGGCTTGGCAGTACCGCTCGCTTCGGGGAAGGTTTACATTTCGGAGTGAAAAAGGGTTAAGTGTCATACGTATTGCTAACAAAGTGCAATTAACTGCATTTTAAACGTGGGCTGCCTCTCCCCGGGCCCCGTCGGCAGCGGGGATGCCTCAGCCCCCGCCTGAGGGCGGCCGTTGGCGGGAAAGTGGTGCCGGGGAGGTGGAGCCCTTGGAGAGCCGGCTCTCTGCCCGGAGAACGGGGTAAGGCCGGGGGGGCCTCGCTGCTGCGTGCTGGGTGGCTGCTTTTGCTGGACAATAACCTGCCTCTGCTTCTCTACAGCTGGGTGAAAACAAGGTGGTGGGTTTTGAATAAAAAAAAAAAAAGGGCAGTTTTCCAACTGGGCTGGGGAGGCTGCAGTGCTGTTAATGATCTTGGGCCTGTCCTGGAGAGAGCGGTGTCTTTCCTCCTTTTTATTATGTAAGGCTTATTGTGTTGCTGTTCATATGGATTTGTTTATGCAGTGGCCCATCCCAAGTCTGGAAATACTTAAGCTTGTAGCCTTGCGGTGTAAGGACAATGTCTCTGTGCTACGGGTCTGGGAGGAAAACACCTTCATACCTGGTGCATCTCTGCTGTCAGTGCCCCTATTTCAATGTCTAAGTTCAATCAGACAAAGTATAGGGGTGTTTCCTCCTGCTTTTCCTGTACGTCTCTCCTGCTCTTGCATGTATGCCCTCAGTTTATTTGGTGCTCATTGCATTGCTTCCAGTGTGTTTCAGCCTACAGGTGACCACAGAGCAGTGTTCCTCTGACAGTCGCATGTCACTGGGGCTATGGGGGTAATTTCTAGCTGAAAAAAATAAACATCTAGTCAACAGTAGGGTGCTTCAAGTTGCAAAATTTATCCTCATCAGGAAAGCTTGAATCTCCTCTTTCACTTAGGAATTTGAACAAATATATAAAATAACCATTATTAAAACATATTTACAGAGTATTTCTGGTAAGGTCTCAGTCACACTGTCTCGTTTTCATAGTGAAGTCTAACATGAAAAAAAAGCTCTCAAAGTATTTGCTTCAGAATGTTTGTGTCATCTTAAAAGTGTTGCTGGTTTGGTTTTTTATGCCTTTAGCATTCAAGTTTCTGTCACTATGCCATGTAATTATGTCTTCTAAAGTATCTTTACAAGAACATCATGCATCATCTCTTCTGTCCTGCAAAAATCCTGTACCTGTTGACCCTGTATTAGATTTGGTACCCCAAGAAGAACGTCTGCCTGCTTTCTGCAGACTCTGCTGTTCTGGAGTTTTGGGGATGTAGTGACACGGGGGAAACACAAAGCTCTGTGTCTTGGTACAAGGCTGCTCCTTGCCTTCTCCTGCTGTTCCTGACCTCTTGTGGGAGCTGTTCCAAACCTAGTGCTGCAGAGATGTCCGTACACTAACCTGGAGCAGGATGCACGTATATAGGACTGGGAAATTGTTCTAATGATGAAACAGGAGGGTTTTTTTCACTGATATCGACATTACCTATCATGCTTAGTCAGGGAAGAAACAATTTTATTATCATTATTTCACAACTGGACAATTTCTTTCCTTCTGAATGAAGGAAACCCTTAGAGATCAACCTTAGAGATCCCCAAATATTTATTGAATAGTAATGTTAGTGTAAATTCTGTTGAAGAATGGTTTATAGAGGAAAAAAGAACCATTTAAAAACAAAGGAAAAAAAAAATAAACCAGCCTCCAGGCAAATCTGTTCTTTCTCAATATAGGATTGAGATTTCTGAAATGTTGGAAAGAAGTTAAATATCAGAAGTGCCTCAACTTGCTGGCACAGGGGATTTTGTTTTCTCCTCCTGCTTCCATGTCCCCTAATCCTTTGGATTAGATTTAGCCAATAAAGCTATTTATTTTCCTTGAGACTGTCATGTAAGAAGCACTCCACACCTCAGCATGATTCTGAATGATGCTTCCATAGCAGATAGCTTTTTTAATTGATAAACCTAAATTTCACAGATCTTTTAGATTTTGCACATATAACTATGGTTTTTCTTAAATACATTCCTCAGCATAAATCTGTTTAATGTTAATATTATGTTATTTTGGACTGACCCTTGACTTGATGGTACTGAGTCTAATAATTTTCTTTGTATTACACTTGTTAGAGTTATTTCACAGCTATAACTACAAACAAGCAACAGCTACCACATCATAATGCTCCCCGAATACCGCTCTTTTTGCAGTGAGTAACATGTTGCAAACGAGTACTGAAAACTGCAGTTGCTGCTTGCTTTTGCTGCCAGACTGTCTCTACTGGATGAGGAAGTTAGTTGGAGCTCTCGCTGCTTGATGCCTTGGTCTTGGCACAAATGTTTTAGGAAA
>JANHFX010005528.1:22620-33692 GCA_027560015.1 Chloroceryle amazona
TAATATAGGATTCCTTTTAGAATCCAGGAACCCACACACACACACAAATTTTGTACATTGAAGCCATATTGTCTTCTTGTTACTCATAGTTGCCATCCTACTATTTACTGTCAAGCACTGCATAAGGCCTCTCCCTCGCTTCAGCCAAAGGAGTTTATGTAGCAGGTGGTATTAGAATGAGACACCAGAAGTGGGGCGAGCTGTCTGATTTGCCAGGGGATTTCCTACCTGTGCTCACAAGAATTTCCTTTGCTCAGTGCAGATGTGAATGCAGGGTCTCAAGACTTCTAGTTCTTCAAAGGCTACTTGGTTCTATCACTTTGCTGTTGGTGACTCTAGTCTCCTTCCTTGTCCCTAATGCTTTTTCTTTCTTTTCCCTGTTTTCCCTCATTTCTGTCACTTTCTGTCTGTCCTGCTTTCTTCTGTTTTGATGTAAATTTGAACTCTTGTGTGTGCTTGCCAACTTACATGCTGATGGCCAGCGAGAAAGAAATTACAAGAAGGATACTTGCTAAAGAGACAAATCCTGAATCATGTCTGTTGTCATGACACAGGCGTTATGCACCTCACCGCGAGTTTTCTCTGGCTGCTGTTCTCAGAAGCTGTAGCTCACTCTAGTGCTGTGGAGCTGTATTTGCTCTTCCTGTCACATTTAGCTGGGCTCTTTCTCATAAACTTGCTCCGTTACTCTTGTTCTGCCTTTGCTATGACTGGCTATTCTAATCCAAGTTCTTCAGCACAGTGGCCTATTTCTAGGTTTTCTTAGGAGACACTTTAACTATGTCTCCCATTTCTAAAATGTGCTGCTGCACGTGGTAGCACCACATAGCTCACTGTAGCTTGGGATACCTGAGCTAGTCTGAGAATAGAAGAGGTGTACAGAACCATGCAGAGCCAACTCACCTATTTAACAGTCTTTCACAGATAAGATGCACAAATGGACTTACCAGTACTGAGGTGAAAATTGAAAGTTGCAGTGAAAGGTTTAGTGTTTGGAAATGTCACATTGGTACAGAAGGCAAGTTGCTCTTTGAAATGGTAACCGAGGAATATTGATGAAACCATAAACTTACTTATCAGAAAGAGCAAAGCAGAAGAACTAAATTAGAGTTTAGTGATATTACAGCATTGGTGCATGTGCCTGTTATGATCGTAATGGTTGCATTGGTTTTCCTGTATTCAGACCTAAAAATCCTACAAACATCACGGTACAGCTAAAGCTAAACCTCGTTGGAGGCATGTTCTGCAGGAGAACCACTTTCAGGTCTGTGGAAGAGTAGGAAGCTTGAAAAGGGCACCAGAGACACTTGTTGTGCAGAGGCAGTTCTGTTGAAACAATCTGCAGTGACCAAAACCATGAGATTGAAATAAATTGTTGCATAAATTAAGATTTTAATTTTAAAAAAATTAAAAGGATCTTGGGCTGTTGCACAGGATAAATATAAAATCATGGAAGAAATGTTTTAATAGTGTAGCTTGGATTTCTATTCGTAAGAAGGACAATTACTATTTTAGAAAGTTAGGCAGAAATGTTTTCTAGGAATAAAGAGGATGTTAGGGACGTTAACGTTTGTGGTGAGATTTATTGCAAGGAACAATTCTGACTTCTCAGAAACAATAAGAATTGTCAAGAGCTTGATTTGATTTTTCTTAGTGTAGAGTAATAAGAGGAAATTAAGGGGATAGGGAGAAACAAAGATAAAATAACACAGAACAGAAATGTTGGTGGCTTTTTTTTTGTTTGTTACCTAGAAGCTGGTGAACAGGCCACCATTAGCACACGCAGCAGGGAAACAGAACAAAAAAATCCTAACAGTCTTACAGTTGGTTTTTCTGCCTAAGTGTAAATTAGGATACTTTTTACAAAATGGTGGGAACAAGGATAGCTGAATATCAATAAAAAAAAGTATGTGGATATAAAAGAATAAGCAGTACTGAAGTTTATGATCCCATGACTGTCACATGCACATCATTGCTATTTAAGTCAGTAAACAGTGTTAGCTTTTAACTTGTGTTAGCAAACAGTTTGGTTTTTGATTAGGAACTGATTGAAGTTGGAGAGAAGAGCATTTATAAGTATCAATGCAGGTGTTTAAAAGAATATGTTTTGATAGATGAGATCAGAGCAATGAAAGATTTCCAAAGAGGTAGTTGGTATAAATTTCTGTTTCTGAAAAATTAATGTTTTTTGGAATAAATTCCAAATATATGGTTACTAAAGGGTTTGCTTAACTATCAAGATCCAAAAGTGTTGTTTCAGGAGCTAAAGCTAGAATAAAGCTGTTTATAAATCTCTTTTCTCCTCTTCTCATCTGTTCTGGGAACAAAACTTAAGCAGGATGGCTATATATGCGGTCTACTAAAAGTTGTACTGGACTGGTTAGTTAATGAAGGGTGTTCTGGTTACGGTATGACACAATCAGATACTGTAGTTTCTATGAGTATTATTTGATTGCCCTGCATGAGAAATTGGATGTGCAATTTTGTAGGAGGTAGATTATGAATTTGAAAAAGATAATAAAAGTACCTAGCAGCAGTTTTGGCTCCTTGGACATGAGCCAGCTGTACTCTGTTCCTAAATCTGTTCAGGGTCAAGAATCGAGGGGGCTTGACCAATCCACAGCCCATCTTGTAAAACTACAGCCTGAAGCAAACACTTTAAAGAAGGCTTGACACTTTCTAAAGGTTATAACGAGTAAATAAACCATCAAATTACTCCTCTTTTATTGTTATGGTAGTCTTTTTTTATAAAAACACTTAAATCCATGTAGTCCTAAGGCATCAAATAAAAAATGAACACTTTTAAGGTTTTGTGGCTTTTTGATACCTCATCAAAGTTATATACAATATTATTCTCCCAAGTATAACAATGTTTTTGTCTTACTAAACAGCTGGTGGAACTTGTAAAAAAAAAAAGAAAGTGCTTCACATAAGTTTTAAAAGATTTCAGTTCAAAACGGGTAAACTATAAATGTCCTTTGGAAGAAGTAAAAATGATGGATAAGGCTTATATTTGTTAGCAGTTTCACATGAGAACATGTTTATCATTTAATTGTCATTCTCAGTTTGTTTATGACTTTTTTTTTTTCAACAGTAGCTATATATACACATTTTTGATCACTTCCACATTTTCATTTATAATTTGGGATTGAGTGTTGTTCACCTAGAACTCTGGTTCTTATCCTCTTTAGTATTCAAAGCAAACATCTTGCTTAAAATGGAATTTAATGCAGTTTTCAAACTTGTATTATTGTATATATGGAGTGAAATGTAAAGTACTTGGTGTAGATGTGTAAGTTAATTATAATTGGCTTAAATTTTACCATGCTGTTTCTTAGAACAATTGTAAAATTTTAAACCATGTATCTGCAAAAAAGTGTATTTCTGGTTTCAGTACCCTCATTAGGATTTAAAATGTACATTTTAAAATTTAAATCATGTATTTGCTTAATGACAAGTAACATCATCTCTGTTGTTTATAAAATGTTTTTGTTGGCTTGTACTAAAATTACTACTTTTATGTAAACCAAAGGCTTGGTTTCATTTGGGTAACTGCTTTGCTTCAGTAAGCCCCGTCTGTTTGAATTGAAGCATTTGTGATGCTAGTATCTGCTAAGTAGGTCCCCTTTAAAATACTGACTTCTTTCCCTCATATATCACTGAAAGATTAATATGGTAGATACTTGTTGATCTCCAACCACCATTGAAATTAATTATATATTTGCCATAAATTTTAGTGAGGTCAGAATCATAGTGCATATATTAAGTGTTTATCTCTGTAACCATTTTACCTCCACAGCTGTATTTCTTTTCTGATGCTAGTTGCAGTTTGAAGTTTTTGTAATGCTCTAAACTTGAGCTTTTGTCTTGTAACTTAGACCGAACTAGATGAGTTCACAAAGAAGAGGAGAGATGGCTATATGGATAGAAGCTGAAGAAATGCAGTAATCAGTGTGATTAGTTTGCAGGTTTTCAAAATATATACTTGGCAAATTACCTAGCGTGTTATGAAAAAAGCATAGTGGGACTCAATCATGCAGGCACTTAAGGTATTCTAGGGCAGTTTTACTGTCCATTAAGTTGTTCTGAGTTACATCTCCTGGTTTTGCTTCTGTTGCAGCGGTACGGGTTCTGGCACCCCCTTCTCCCTCTTTATTTGTGCACAGGGATCAAAATTCTGGTTTTATCTTGGAAATGCCCTTCCATGTGCTAGGGTCTGCACAGGGGAGTGGTAGAGACACATCGAGTGGAGCTGGAGAATATTACTGCACTGCATTTTGAATTAGTTTAGGAATAATTTACATAGCATGTTTAAGAGTCAGATTTCATAATCCTTACCTCTTGCAATTTTGACAGTGCTTTTGCTAATTATATATAATTTTAATAGTAAGTATTGCTTAATGATATAAATTGCTTAAGATTGCACTTCTATGAGAAGCTGTAAGTCAACTTCATTTGTTTTTATCACTTTGGGGGCTTGGAGGGTCTTTTAATAGTTGCAGATCAGCATCAGAAAACAAATTCATTGTAAGTCTAAAATACTATTTGTTAAGGCAGAACTGGGAAGCATTCGTAATCTTTTCAATTATCTTAAATAATTTCTTTTATGCTTTTACCAGAAGGCATTTCTTAGGTCTCTTTTCCATCGATGTTTTACTGGTATATTTCAGAGAAGCAAAAACTAAAGCGCTTTTCTCCAATTCTCTGTCAGCCAAATTTTAATTATCAAATGTATGTTCAATATTTTATGTGTAAAAGTCACTGAAAAGAGGCATTTTTAGATTCCACAAGTAACTCTTGAAATGCTTGGGAGTAGCCTCCTGTGGATAGAAGTTATTTCTATCTGCACGTGTGCCTGTAAGCTGCCTGTTAATCAAGGAAGTCAGTTTTGACCTTAAAACCTATAAAAGATGCCAATGTTAAAGACCTATTTTAAATCACTTTGGGACATATTTTCCATTTTACTTCTACTGATAGTACAGTGGGACTATGGATCGAGCATTATACTAAGAGAGAAAAGGTTGCAAAGCTGTCTTTAAAAAAATTGTTGAAGCATTGTAAATATGAGAAACACAGAGCCTTCACATGTGCTGAGTTTAGGGCAGAATTGCATTTCCTAAAGGTGCAGCGTACTTTATCCTTTGTAGCTGCAACATCTGTTTCAGCTGCTTCACTGTGGAAAGAGGAACCTTAGGTTACTCTCACTGATTCAGAAAATGTATTACTTCATCCAGAGGTGCTTTATTTATTTATTTATAGCTGTTTATGGTATTGCAATTCTGCAGACTTTTACTTAAAACCCAGTAACAAGAATAATCTTTTTGAGGCCTGTTTTTAATTTTTTGCTAGAGATCTGTAGGCTTTTTCTGAGTTGTCACTGTTTCCCTGGGGATTATGGCCACTTCTTTTGCAGTAGTCTGAGCTGTTAAAGTGTCAGTCATTTCCAGGGTGTTTATTTTGGTTTTTTAATCAATTTATAATACAGGTTTTATACTGTCTTATGTAAAGTTGTTTTTTTTTTTGTTAACTAGGAAACAGAGAATAATTATGAAGATCAAATAAGTAAAATTGTCGTAGAGAAACAGGAACTTGAATGGCAGAAGGTAACTTTTCTACACAGTTTTAGTGTTTTAGCTGCTGGAATGTAACTTTAACATAATATGGATTGTGATTTGGTACAATTCCCCTTTTTAAGGCTATTGTCACTTTTAAGAGTAGAATGTGGTGGCCAATAGTTTATTGTCTAGCCATGATCTTCTGTACCTTTTATATTGATTTGGATTGCAACCTAGAACTCTGATTGACAGAAGTACTGTCATAACATTTGGCCTGACTGGAAATCTTTAGAAAAAAGGGATGTAAATAATGAAGCAATAAGACATGTAGCTTAACATGAAGCATGTTGACGTGTCAGTGTGGGGGAAGTTACACAGCAGCTTCTCTGTATAATGCTTGGCTTTTGCAAGTGCAAGTACCACCCAGATGGACAAACAACTTCACTTGCGATGTTTTGGAGGTGACAGTTTTTCCAAAAAATTACTTTAACCAGAAGCTTGTATGTTAGACCCACTCAAAATTGGTTTCTCAGCTTTTAAATGCTGAGAATGAAGTTTTAAGTGAAGTCTAACATTTTTCTTAGGGTTAGGGCTCTTGAGGTTATGCTTTCATAAGGCATCCATTCCTTTCTCTAACACAATCAAACTTATGACCCCTGTCACTAGGTCATAGGATAAAAGGCTTCACTCTGTATATTTTATGATCACAGAAAAAACAATTTCATCTCTATCCTTGATCTTGGGATATTTAACATCATAGTAGTAAAGGAAGACTATTTAATCTTTGAGTTCATCCTAACCATCTTAAATTAATAATCCTAACAAAGTGCTTTTTTTTTTTCCTGAAAGCTATATATGTGCACACAGAAACACTGCTTTCTGCTGCAACCTAGCATTGCTGTACTTAATTATCTATGTTCAAAAGAGATGATTTGCATTGATTCTGAGACCTTAACAGCAATTCAGTTTACCACGAATTGAAAGATCTGACTTACAGGCAGCTGGGTGAACTCTCTTTATTCCTGCACTTTGCATTTAACGTTGGCATGTGGCAAACCTGGTGTAAACTGGGAGTTGTAGACTTTTAGGAACTTTATGTGAGCACATGTATAGGTCTGGAACTTCAAAGGAACAAATTAATATGAGTTTCCAATTCTGGAGAATTCAGTAAGACAAAAATGCTGAGTATGACATCTAAATTGAGTTTGTGACCTGATGATTTCTTAATGCAGGATCATATTGACCTGCATAGTAGTTTAGTAAGTAGACAGGTTTCCCTGGCTTATCAAATGTTCTGATTATATATATATATATATTTTTTTTTTTTTTTCCCTAGGACATAATAAAGAGATTTGAGTGTTGTTTCAGGGGATTAAAAATTGAGGATATTTATTTCTGACAAGTGGCTAGTATGAAAAGACAGGAAAAGAAAGAAATGCAGAATAATGTCAGAGAGGTACTACCTGGAAAATAAAACCTAATGCATGATAAAAAACAATTGCTTGCATACCTGAAAATTGAAAGGAATAGTAAATTAACACGGTATAATAATTTATACATGATATAGGGGGGAAAAAATAATAAAAATAAAGTAGGTCATTCTATGGTAATTGAAAATTTTGAACTGAGAGGAAGGGTGAGATGTCCTTTCAGAATTGCTTATCAAAACCTAGTTCTTTTGTTGTTGAAGTCAATTTTAGTATTGATTATTATGATAAGACTACAGACAAGTACTTATGACCATTCTATGAGATCTCATAGTAGACAGATGCTAATCAAAGTATCAATTTATAAATTTATTATAAGGATGTGTAAGATGGACTTTAATGTATAAAAATAATGAAATAAATTGTATCTAAAAAAAGATTGTACAGAATAAGTCTAAGAAATGCATAATTTAGACATGAACAGAAACATTAGAAACCATATTGCAGAGTGTTGGCAGTTAGGGCCCGGCGGCCGGAAGATATCGCGATGTACGGGAAGCTAGGACCCCTTTCCTGACAGCCTGATAGCCAGCAGTGCTTAGTTATGAAGCAAGCAGACGGAAGTGACGTTGTAAACCCGGGTTATAAAGTGCCGTGTCGCTCACCAATAAACGCCATTTTGCCACCCACCACGCTGGTGTCAGGTGCTGATGGACTGCACGGTTATTGGGCGGTAGCCGTGTGCTTTCGGAACCAGGTTCCTACGCCTTTAAACGGCAACAGCAGAGTATTTGTTACAGAAAAAAAAATCATTTGTTAAATAATTTCAGCATGAGAGTGTTAAATCCCAAAAGAAGAAAAATGAGGAGTAACAAGAAGAAAAAAAAAATCTCAGCTGAGATATCTGGGATCAAAAGCAATGTAAATTTAAACTGGTGTATGAAAAAATAATACAATAGCATCTCACAATTAAAGCAAAAACAAGCTGGGATGAACACTAGGTGAAAAATACAGGTATTTTATCTGTTGCAAGAAGATGTGGAAGATACACTTTGAAAAAATATGGTAATACTCTCTATCAACTATGCATTTATTTCCACCACTTTTTAAATACTTTCTACGATATATATATTTTCTGATACACATATGTACAAAATCATAATGTAAATAAGTGCTTTAGTCTCCTTAGAAGACATTTTTCAGCAGAATTTGCCTTTTATCCCTGATAAATTGACTTTGATACAGTATGTTCCAATCTAAAATGTATTCTAAAACAACCCTCTTACAAACCTAGAAATATTTTTCCTCTTAAAATTAGTCACTGACTGCAAAGAACTAGTACTCATTTTCTCACAGTGACATTAATATTGTGAACAGCATAAGGTCCTTTTAACATCATTGCCTCATTCAACATGTTATGAGTAAATAAGCTGTACCAAAAGTTTTCTAAGTATGCTGCATGGCAAACTAGGGCTGATAAGGTTACTGAGGTTGTTTTTGTTGATTTCATCCTAAGAAAAATTTATTATAGCATAGTGACTAATAGCAGAGATTTAGATTTTCTATTTCTATTATATTTTGTGTCAGTAGTTGATTTATTTCAGGGAATTATTTCACTTTAGTCAAGTTATATAGTCAAGTTATTTAGTCAAGTTAAATTGGTGCTGATAGGACTGCATGAAATTTCAATGGTTGCAAACTACTTGAAAAAGCATTTTTTTCTTTGTTTAGACAAGGTTTGATTTGCACTCTGGATGGGAAACTGAAGAGAACTTTACAAGATAATATTAGACTACAGAAAATGAAGTAATTAGCAGAAACACAAATTCATTTGCTTGGTCTAAAACTTTGAAGATATTTGTTTTCATTAAATATCAATTTGGAATCTTAGATATGTACACATGGCTTTTGAGAACCATTATCTGCCCATTTAATTTAAAAGCGAATGTAAGATCCAGAGTCAGATACAAAAACATCATCTGTAGCTTGCACTGTTTATTATATAGACATTTGGACTCTAGAATGGAGCATCATGAAACTATCAGAGGCAGCAATCTGTTTGACTTACTGCGACTTATTGCAAATTACTGTTTGACTTATTGTTGTGCTTAGTCATAGAGAGCATCAGAACAAGCATCAGATCTTAATAATTTGAACACTTTTTGCTAAAAACAATAGAAATTTAAAAAATCATAATCTTATGACAGGTGAAAGGGAAGACATCATATAGAAAGTCTAGAATTTAATGACAGTCCTTTTAATGTTTTAACACTCTGACAGACAAAATTATCAGTACTGAAAAATATTGATATTAAATTGGTTAAAGTGATTATACCAAAAATCCTTCAAACCTTGCCAGTGTCTAACCCTTTCCACTGGTGGTGTGCTCACACTTCAAATGTCCCTGTGGTTCTAAAGTGTGACACTACAGTTTTCATCTCAAAATTATAGCTGGGGGGTGGAGGGATGGTCATTGCAAGGATTTGCCATCATCATGATTTCTTTGCCAGGAGGACTGTGGTGTGCCTGGTGGGGGATTTCTTTCTTCTCTTTGAAGAAACATATTGATACTTCTTCCCTAGTCTTGGATTCTGCTTGGGTTTCCCTTTATACCTTTCCCTGTCACAGCCCCCTTCCTTCTCCTGCACTGCAGCCTGGCAGTGGCCCCCAGACCCAGGCACATAAAGGGTTTTGTTTTGTCAAGCAGCGACTGGGGGCCATGATGTCATTCCCTTCCGAGCAGGAGCAGGGGAGCAGCAGTCACTGGGCCCCAAGTAGGGGTTAAACCATCAACATTCATCTTAGGCCATGACAAAGATGAACCCCTGAGGTGCTGGGTCAGTGTGCAGCTGAGCCTCCTTCTGCTAAGGGCAGAAATGATAGTTATTGGTTTATAAAATTATGAAATCAAGCTATATCTGAAGATATCACAGGTTAGAATTATTATTCTGTTTACAGTTGAATAAACTTGGAAAAAGGGATGGAATCAAGATAAATCTGAAGGCAGTGCAAGTAAAATCTATTAATTCATGTCTGGATATTGTAAACATCATGACAAAATTGTCATAGTTGTCAATAATGCCAGAGGAAGTCACATTGTGGCTGGGCAAGATGAAAATATCAATTCAATATTTATGACATTTTAACTTTGATTTTTAGAACAGAGGTTTCAGTATGAACAATTGTTTTTTTAAAATTGAGAAAAACTTTTAAAACTAAAAGATAACTAAAAAATTTTAACTAAAAGACTAATTTCTAAGAAGCAAAGTATGTCTCTTTGAACTAATATATTTCAATATGTAAAAAATAACTGTATCGCTATGTCATATTGTATATATTATATCTTATATATACAGTATATATTATTATGACATATGTGTATATATTATATCATATATATTGTATATATTGCATATATGTATTAATATAAATACATACAGAGACCCTTACAGAGATATACTCATGTTTTATTCAGTATAGTCACTGTTTATTAGCCATTTAATTTTAACATTGTAATATAACTTTCAGTGTAAAAATAAAATTAAAATAAGGGAAAATCGAAGAGCTGTACTATGTGGTAAAGATGTCAAGAAAAAGATGTTCTAACATCATTCTAAAATAATGTAATTATACCTCTGTGTAAAAATACCAATATTCACATTTACTTCATCACTCTATAATCTGAATGCCTCCAGAATATACTAATATTATGATTATTATTATAGCTTTTGATTTTCTTCTCTATTAGGCATGTTTTATGTAGTCTGTAATAGTATTATTTACAACTGAAGTACTTACACATATTCACAGTCAAATGATAATAGAAGTCCAAGTTTAGTATGTGACTAAAAACTCAGCCTTTCTTTCTCTTCTTGAGACAGAAGGAATTACACTTACTATTAATAAAGTAATGAATTATTAACATTACAGTTTAAATGTCCCATCAGAAATTAGAACAGTACTCTCCTTGGAGGTTTTCCAGACCCAGCTGAACAAAGTCTTGAGCAGCCTGGTCTGACCCCATAACTAACACCGCAAGAGATTGGACTAGAGACCCCACAAGGTTCCTACCAACCTGAATTATTCTATT
>JANHFX010005528.1:33792-82640 GCA_027560015.1 Chloroceryle amazona
TTTTTCCCCTTCAGGGATATCCCCTTCAGTCAACATTTCTGTGACTTGGTATATATTTTATTTTACCTTAAATTTAGACAGTATATTCCTTTAAATCCAATGAGTATACTTGTTATACTTACTGCAACATCACAGTATCAAAGGTGATTTTGCTTGTATTTTTAAGAAGCAACTTTATTCTCGTCTCCCTGCACTGCACATTTACAGCATGTATGGTAAATTTATTCTAAAACTGAACTTCTAAGAAAGTTATATACAATAATTTTATTTAACAATTTCGGCTGTGAGTCCTGTTAGGAAATGAGTATTTGTAAATACTCATTGAAACTTCCCAGAGTAAAATATATCACTTGAATATACAATCCAAGGAAGGCTTATTATGAAGACCTCAGTAATGCTATTTGCAGTTACCAATTATATCAATAACAACATTGTATAAAGGATGACTGTTTTGTGAAACCTAACTTACATCTACATCAAATATTATTAAAGTTCCATAATCTAAAGTGTTATTTTTCCCTGGGCAGGAAACTCTGCAGCATCAGATGGACACATTGCACCGACAAAACAAAGAGACTACAGCAGCATTTAAAAAACAGGTAGCAAAAGAAGGCCTTCTAGCTTTGATAATGAGATTTTCAACTATCGTGACATAATAGCAAATTATCAGTTGGTATTAAAATATTTTATGTTAGGATATATGTTAGAATATACACCTCAAATCATGTTGTGTTGTCTTCCAGACACAGTATAATGCCTGTATTTTGACAGTTCTTCCCAGTAAGCCACTTTTCCTCAGATTTTCCTTTTTTATTAAAAAAAAATAAATATCCTAGAGAAGATAATGCTTCTTTTAATCTTTTTTTTTTGTATGTGTGTGGGTTTTTTCCCCCACCTCTCTCTAAAATGGCATGTCTTCTGCAATGTTAGATTAATAAACCATGGTAAAAGGTCTGTCACATAACTTACTCTCTTCAGCATTTGAAAGTGTTTCAGTCTTTCAAGTTGGGGTTGTGGGTTTTTTTTTGGTTTGTTTGGGTTTTTTTTCCATAATATATAATCAGTGAGTGCTGAAAGAATTCACAGAGAACAGTCACAGGAACTGAAGCTGTTGCACATTATGAGGAAGAATTTATCACTAATGCTGCATCACAATCATATCGCACAAAGAAGTTGACAAGCAATTGCGGTTTTCTGTCTCAAAAAAGCAATTTGTGATTCACAAGCTTGCTGCTTGTGACTATAGTTAAAGGGGAAAAAAACCCCAGGAAGTGTACTATGCAGGGCAATATATAATTATGTTGTCTTGTCAAGTTGCCTGAATAAAATTAATCTGATGTGCTGTATTGATTTGTTGTTTCCTTTTTTTTTTTTTTCCTTTTCTGCCCCTGACAATCCAGCTACAGGCAAGGATGCTTGCCATGGAAGAAGAAAAGGTGCTCTGTTGCAATTATTTATTTGTCATCCAGTGAAGCACATAAGCAAACGATAATGCCTTATAACTTGCCAAACATGTTCTAAGAATAAGCTAAGTGTGTTACAATTAAATTACTTCTCTTGCTCTGGCCTTTGCAAAAGAAACTTCTTTAACCCTTGTTACTCTGTTGTTGTTGTTTATAGCCTGTAGAAATTTAATAACTTGTGAAATGTCACTTTAAAATCTGCTTATGCTAAAATTGATGGGAAAAATTGTTCTTTGATATTTCTATATTGAAGCTATACAAAATTTACTTTATTTTGGGCGTTTGGAACAAATTGTCATAACCCTTTTCCATGTACCACTGAAAACCAACAATTTTAACTGGTTTAGTAAAACCAGATTTAATAGGGCTTTTACTGATTTGCCTGAGCTGGTTTCCTGAGGAATTTAAACTGAACTGACTTAAGATATACAGTTCAGTCTTTGTGGAATGGAAAAGCTGAGGAAGATGTTTCTGTGAAGATACAGTGTTTTCACATTTATTTTCATAGCAATATATATGTACATTTTAAAATTATTTAGCTGAACTTTCACCTGTTTTCACACATGAATTGCTCTGACATACCAGAGCAGTGCTTTGTTTGTAATATTTTTGTTGATAAAGTCTTGTTGCGAGTGCATTTATCCTGCCCAAATCCTGAAGTACAGCTTTTGTTGAAAGGGAAAGTATCAACTTGCTGTAGAAACAAAAGAAAAAGAAATTGATGGACTGAAAGAAACATTAAAAGCATTGCAGGTAAACTATTATTTTTATTAAAAAAAAAAACAAAACAACCAAGCAAAAAACAAACAAACAACCTTTCCTTCATATGCAAGTGGTTTGGGTTTAATTTTTTTCAAGGGTAAGAAAATACTTGTATTTAAGAGGGTCTTATAGCCCCCTCTCACTTAATTTTTTCTAGTATCTGTACACCTCACTTTCTAACACTGAGTTTCTCTTCTAGTCTTCATTGTTGACCACTTTTAAGTAGCCTTCCAGCTAATGTTGTTTTCCTCCAGAAGAACTGTAGACTCAATAAAAATCCCAATAGTGTGAGAAATAGTTCTCTCTTAATTTCCATAGTCTTACTCTTTCTATTCTTGTCTGGAAACTCTGGGGTTTGACTCCTAAACAGAAAAAAGAATTCGCACTGGGGCTTCAACTGATAGTGCTACCTGTGTTTTTTTTATTATTTTTCTTTGTTTTATGAGGAGGCCTCTGTATTTCTCACTTCCTCGTTGGCTTTCTAATGCCTGTTTGTCAGTAAAAGTAAAATTGTTGAATATACAGGCTATTCTGGTATTGTTTAGTATATCATTACGTGGTGCTGGAGCAGTTGTGGCTATGATTTATAGTTACTTGAAATAAAGGCAGACACAGGGACACAGCTAGTATTTGGTTTTCTTTTAAAGACCAGGGCAGATGTGTTGAAAACCCAAGACAGAGGAGAATTAGCATTGTAATGCATTGCCAGATTTCAGGTATTGCCAGGAACTAATTATTTTTCTACCCAAAACTGAGTGGGGTAATAATTAATTCTACTGAAAACAAAATGGTTATGATGGGTTATTACCTACAATTTTGCAACACATTTGGTTCTTATTAACATTCTCTTCTAATCGGATGCATTTACTTGGTATCAGACTGTTTGCTTAATCATTTAGTTAACACAAAGTTTTTTTAGGAGCAAAAGAAATTTATTCCCTTGGCTGGCCTTCGGTGCAATAGCTGTAAGGATTTTGTTGTTTGTTCAAACCTTGGGATAGCACAGCTGATGTAGAATATCCCTCTGTGGTGTACAGAACGTAATATGTGGACAGCAAGAGTACTGAAAGGTTCCACTGGCCTTTCTTTTGTAAGATAAACCAGAAATTTCAGAAGAATGTTAACATTAAATGTTTACTTTTCCCAGATACATTTGTGTGACAGTATAGTTCAGATCTAGGAAATTTGTCTGTGGCTTTGGGAAGCAGGAGGTCACAATGAACCTGTGGACTTGGAAAAATTGTTTGGAAATCAGCCTAAAATAAGAGTGAGGAATTTCTAAATCTGTTCTGTAGTTCTCTCTATCCAGAGAGTCAGAATTCTACCTTAAAATGGTTGCTTTCTAGGCTTAGTTTTTTCCTAGAAATATTTTAAGATTTACCCACATGGGTAGATGTGGCTTTGGGTTCTTCTACATTTCTCGTTTATTTTCTAGATGTTGTCAGTGTCTCTTTAAACATTCTGAGGGATACAGAAACTAAAGCTCATGCAATCTTAAGTATTGTGCAAGTCTAAACACTCTGATGTCAATGGTGTATGAAAAATAGTGTTAATGACTTTAAATGTCAGTCTTGTATTGCACCAATTTTGCACACTTTAATATGTCTTTATACACCACCATTTGGGATAGCTACACAGAATTTTTTTTCAGCAGGGAACACACCTGTATTCCTCTAGGACTTGAGGGAATACTTTAATTTCTAGCTCTGTTTTCTTTTGTGTTTATTTCTAAAGGTCTAGTTTATAGATGGTGATCTGCTTACACATTATTTCTGACACGTCAGAAAACACAAGGGTTTATGCATTTTTCGAAACTTTTCCAGTAAGAAATCAGTGGAAAGTTTTTTACATGCTTTAAATATTGAAGTGAAGTTATGTAAAGTGAACCTAATAATAAAAAAAAAATGTAACCATCAATTCAAAACCAATATTAATGTATTGGATTGGCAATAAATGCAATTAAATCTTAGGAATAAGAATACCTAAATATGCAGGTTGTTGTCAGAAAAAAATGTAAATATAATTTAATGAATCCTGTAAATATAATTTAATGAATTCTACTTTTGGTTTACAGATTTCAAAATACACCTTACAGAAGAAACTGAATGACATGGTAAGAAATTATTAAAAGTAAATAAAAAGGAACAGCTTTTGTGAGAAGAGAACGCTGGCTGAGAGTTTAATGCAAATAGCAACTCTAATACTTAAATGATGTGTGATAATTATTACATATAACCAAAAGAGGTGATAGAAGCTTTGAATCTGAAAAATTTTCAAATACAATGTTTTTAGGGTTTTTTTGATAGTGTGATAGCTGCTGCTTGATGTGTGCAATCTTTCTTCCCAAATTAAAGTATCGTTGGTACATTTGTTCTATTTATCTAGAAAGATTTTTTTTTTAGTAGAAAGTTATTTGAATACTACAGTTATATTACCCTTACAGGCTCTAGAATATTTAACTCAAAGAAGTAATAGAGTATTCCAAGCCTTTTGTAGTTTTGTTTTTAAGAAAAATTGATAATGATTTTCCTCTCCTTCTTTTACACTCCTCTTCTTGGAATTGCTTCTTAACATCAGTTCTTCTGAACAGTTTAGATTTCATCCAGTCCAGCTTACTCCCTTTGACACAGAGAATAAATTTATATAGAGTGACAGCATAGTCACTCTGAACCCTGTTGTCTGTTTTAGGAAGTGAAAGAGTGAGCTGCAGAAACATTGCTAAGCTTGATTGAATAAATGCTGTGAAAATTCTGCTGCTGCTCAACTGGAAAGAATAAAGATAATATTGTCAGACCATTACAAACTGTGATTTTAATTAAGAAGCTCAAAAAACTAGGGTCCAGTTTAGCTTTAAGTACCATGACATTTGTACTGAAAGTCATCTTCAACGCTACAGTGGTTTTACACAAAATATGGTGAAATTGAATAATGTGCCCTCTGACCTGGGAGATAAGGCTACAAGTTAAAGATCAAAGGCAACATAAAATGTGTTTTGTCTTACTTCACTTTTAACTTGTATTTATTCTTAAAATACATCTGATCTAAAAATGTGTTAAAAAGATACAAAATTATTGAACTTATTTTAAGTCATTTTACTTACTACTCAGCTTTCATAACTTGCAAGCTCAGTCTTCCATATGAATGAGAATATCTGAATCACACCTCTTCTGTACGCTGAAAATGCATCTGTGCTGCTGAAAAATATCTTCCTTTCTTATGTTTACAAACTTCAATTTTTGATTATTTGAATATTTTTAAACATTGTGGCATTGTAACTTTGATACAGTGTATGGTTATTAAAAGTGCCCTTGAGTGGGGAACAAGATATTAGAAATCCTCTCTTGCATCTACCACTAAACTTATCATGTATGGCTTGGCAGTATTTATGGAAGATGCTCCAATACAAAATAATGGAAACAAAAAACCACAAGGTAAAAAAGTGAATTCTTTCCTACAATCTTATGCAGTAGGAGGCTAATACAGTTTTAGACCAGGTCAAATTCTACCAACTTTACTTCTTCAGTAGTTGCACTGAAATAAATGGTACATCCTAGGTAGGGATCAAAGTAGTTGTGGCCCATGCAGACTCTTAGCTACCACAATGGCAAAAATGTTTAAAAACGAAATGGATGAAATTCTAAACCATTAATTTGTTGGAGACCAATTGCTATTTCAATTTGAAGTTTGTTAGAGACAGATCATGCCCTGGCAAGTGTTTTGAAAGTAAGCAGATGTGCTCTTTAGTTTATATCTGGGACTTTAAACTCTGCTAGTCAGTAAAGCAGCTTTTCTCGGTGCAGGGGATTGAGCATGCCTGATTTTTTTTTTCCTGGTTCTGTTCTTTTAATTCTCTTTTTTGGTCTGGTATACACATTGGTAATATTTTACCATGCTATCTGGTTAAGTTTACGTGAAAATCGTAGTGCTGATAGAACTCTTACAGTATATGCTTTAATTTTGAAATAGTGGGAGGTTTTGTTTCGAATTGAAAGACTCTATAAAGACAAAGAAATAAAGGATTTCTTTTTCTTCTGTCTTTTCTTTGTGGTGCAGTGGAGTCACTTTGCACCTCACAGCATATGGATAGTAGCACTCATGCAGTCAGGAGGCTACAGGATGATTGCTACAAAGCTAGCTGTCTTGATAGAATATGCTTGAGTGGGGGTTCTGTACAGTATTCTTTTTCTTGCTGCTGAAATAAAGAAATAATAGGAGGAAAATGGCCTTGGTCAAGTCTTGGTTTCCACCTCCATTAATCTCCTGGCAGGTGATACGATGTAGGATGCTAGAACTCTGAGTGTAGCATCTGTTCATGTGTTAACTTGTTCTGCTGGTGTGTCAGAGAGTGAACATTTAGGTTTTTTCTCTTTGGCAGTACGAAATCTAAAATATGTATCATGGTGCTAAAATATTTTAAAAAACCAAACCAAACGAAAAAACAACAAAAACACCCAAACCGTACAACACAACGCAAACAAAACACTAAACAACAACAACCCAAAAAACCAACAAGCTGAGAGTGAGAGTAAGGCTAGTGTTGGCTGGTTTAGTGATCAGCTTTTGCGTGCAGCTCAGAAGAGCAAACTTGGTGTGCAGGCTCTCTGTAGTCAGTGAGGAGACATCACTGTCTGCAAGGTAGCGATTCGGTGCATCGGTATTAATGAGTGAAACCAATGAGGTGAGTGCCCCTGAGGCTGACTGGTAATTAGTCCAGTTTCACTTCCTAACTGTGCTTATTGGTAAACTAAATGTTTGTGAGCCCATTTAGTAAAGCTTTAGTCAAGTGATGTGAAATGGTCTAGATTCACGAAGCTCTGCTACTCTTCAAAAAAGAGAGAGGCTGCATCCAAATAACCCACGTTGTTCCCAGCAGACCATCTCCTGAGCTGTGCCCAGGAACTGCTGAGGTGAGGACTAATAGGACCAATTTTGGCATAGGCCAAAATCTCTTGTGGTTATTTCGACAACAGTATAGGCATTTCCTGAGAGCTTCCCTGACACCATTTAGTTTTCTAACACAGATGTAGCTGCCAAATGAATGAAAAATGAATTTGTGTAAAATGTTAAACAAATTCAATTTTAAAAGTCTGTTGTTCTTAATGATCGAAGATAGGAATGTTATTGTTTCCTTTTTCTATTTTTTAGGAACCTGCCTGTAATTATACTGTGGTGTTTAAAAATACAATGAGAAGGCAATGGTACAGTTTAAATGAAAAATAATTATTTTTAAGTAGGAAAATGGTGGGAAATAAAGGAGTTTTGTGGAAAATATTTCCTGTGTTAAAGATTTACAATTGCTAACCCTCTGCATAATTTTCACATGATCTTGCCTTAGGTCTCCATGCCATTACATCTCTTGTTTCTCTGACACTTTCACCTCCCAATTACCACCTTCTGCTTCACTGAGTAACTCTGACTAGTGACTCAATTTCCAGAATATCTTTGAGATATGAGCAATTCCCTCTTTGTCTTCCTTCAGTCACCTACCTGACCCTGAGCTATTTCTCTGGTCTAGTTCCACCAAGAAATCATTGTGCCTCAACAAACCATATGGCCACAATCAATCCCACTCCCCATCCTAGTTTATCTTTATTACTGGTGGAGGGCAAGGCAGTAATTCCTGCTTTTGCAGTATCAGACTCTAGGAAGAACCACCAAGATTCTGTGGGTCTTACTGCAACTCCAGGGTCATACCCTCCCTACCCTGCAGTGTCTCCTGGTGTTTCTTGATTGTCTGCTATGGAATAATGTTTTAAGACTTTTTCACTGTGAGCAGAAGACTTGCATATTCAGGCTTTGATTTTTCTGTGCACTAAGCTTTCAGAGCAACTTGCCATGAAAAATCATGATTAGAAAAGCAGTAAGCTCTTAATAAAACTTGAGGATGTAGCAGGCCAATTGCTTTTCTCACTGGAAAGAGCCCTGGGAAAATAACAAAGTGTACTTACACTTTTTTAGTGAGGTGGAGGGACTAATGCTGTCTTTCTGGCTTAAAGAAATGGGGACACCACTAAGAATAATCCATATAAAAGAAAGAGCAAAAAACCTCAGGTCTTGCCACAAGCTGTTCAAGTCTTGTATTAGTGATGCCTCCGTGTTTGTCAATCTCTTAGAATAAATACACCTAAATGATGCCAGGAAAAAGAAATATATTTTTTCCTTTTTTTTTTGTTATAAAATACACATCCTAGCTTTAGTTCAGTTCTTCAGCAGTTTACTTATGATTACAAAAAAGTGAGTGCATGAACATTCACAACCTGTGTTCATTGCAGTGGTGTTTCTTTACCAGTGCTTCCACTATGATTTTCCATTTGCAGTAGTGTGTTTAATTTCATACCTTATAAAACATGAGAAATTTGTATTGTATATCCTGTTTTGCTATCCTTATGTTGGTCATTTCTTTTGATTACTATCAGCTTTTATTATCCTCTGATGCTTGGACATGTACTGCATTTGTTACTCTATGGAAATGGAGCCTTACAGAAGCCAAACGGGCTGGCCCAGATGCATCCTTGTGTAACCTGAATTTACACACAGGGATGAATTTGGCCCAACTCATTTTAATTGCTGTGTTGCTCCACTGTAGATTAGAAACAGATCAGATGTCTAAATAAATGGATATCTTTTCTGAGGAATTACTTTACCCCACTCCTTTCAGAGAAAACCAGTTAAGAAATAGACCAAATAGTACCTACAAAGCTATTAACAAAAATACAGTATAAGAAGCAGCACAAAGTCATAGTGTATATGAAAGAAAGGATAATTTTTTTAAAAATCAGTGGCATGTGTCACTGATATAGTTCCCTCTAAAGACGTATTTTCAATTGCCCCCTCACAAAACAAGAGAGATTGATAAAAATTCATTGAACTTAAATACTTTGCAATAAACCTTGTAGGGTAATTAAGTAAAACAATAAGGTTCATTGCAATAAGAGATTATTTAGGCCAAGATGTTAATAGAAGTTAAAATAAAGTGATAGATGCTTACATATGTAGTTTAGATTCCCCTCCCATACAGTTACATAATTTTAAAATATGATTTTTCACTTCTACTTGAAGATACAACTACTGGTTGATACTGAAGATGGGGTATTAATCTGCATTAGTTTCACTAATCTAAATCAAAGTCACCACTACTCTTTAGAATGAGATGGTCACTTCTGGTATTTAGGGGTGTCAAATGACCTCCTCATTGCTCTGGCACTATGTCAGTTTGAAAAATCCTAAGGCTGGAAGGCATGAGGCATCTCTGGAGATGGTTTACCCTAACCCTGCCTTGCTCAAAGCAGGGTCAGTTAGAGCTGATTGCATAGAGCCACATCTGGCTGGGTTTTTAATACATCCACAAATACACAGGTTGCCTGTCTGCATAACCTGTTCCAGTGTTAGACCACCCATAGAGTAATTTTTATTTTTTTTTTCCCCTGAAGTTTAAGCAGGATTTCCTGTATTACATTTTGTGTCAGTGGGTACCGCTGAAGAGTCTGGCTGTGTCATCGTTAGTTCCTACCCCTTCCCCCCTGGGATTTATACACATTGATAAGATCCCTCTGAGTGTTCTGTCCTCCTGAACAGTGACAGGCCCCTCAGTTTCTCCTCATGTCAGGTTCTCAAATCCCTTGATTATCATAGTGGTCCTATACTCTGAACAAAACGGTATTAAAAAAGACTCCAATGTTTTTGTTTGCATTTGTGTTGCAAGATAGCTTTAAGTTTTCCATGTTTCATATTATTAGATATAAAATGAACAACTGATATTCTGGGAATGACTTTGCATTTATATTATTATGTTAAAAAGCATTTGGAGAGTTGAGTTCTACACGCTAGTTACTATCGTTAAGGAGGTGCTTTGTTTATGTTCTAACAGGATCAAAAATTACAAATGCACTTAACAGCAAAAGAAGAGCATCATAAGAAGCTGAATGAAGTTGAGAAGTGTTATGCTACTATTGCGTGTCAGTTTGGAATCATAAAAGGTGTTCATGGAAAACTAGAGCACAGTGGTATGTATGTATGTCTTAAATGTAGTCCAGCATTTGTTTGTTGGTGTTTTGACAACACTGAGTTGGAAGTATCTGACAATTCAGGAAAAATAGCAGCTATTCCGTGCCCAGCATCAAATCTAACAACTGACAATTACTGTCTCTCAGTAGCTTCCTCAGTGTTTCTTTCTGTGACAGTGCCAGGTTAAGCAGCACAGACCCTGCACCTCTTCTGCTCTTTGCTGATGCATTACTAGAGTCTTGTGTGTGACCACATGGTAAACTGTACCGAGGAACTCATTTGTGTTCAAAATAATGCAGCCCTTTCAAAAAAACCAAAACAAAACAAAACCCAAAACCTACTTTGGATCAGTTTCCTGTTACAATTCAGCATAATCAACTTAGCTGTACCAGCTCAAACGAGGGGGTGAAAGTAAAGGAATTAGCAAATAGAGGAAAATTAATGTTTTTTTTATAGTGGGTTTAATGTTGGGAAATGGACAGAAAACATTCATGAAATAATAAAAACCTTCTTGTATAGAAATATAAAATTTTAAACCTAGTTCAATAAATAAATAGGGTGTTATGAATAATTTTATACAGTTAGTTACATAGATTCTGGCTATTTGGCTATTCAAGCTTTATAAATCTGTACCTTATCCCTGTTCATGTGCTGAAACAATTATTTATAAAACTACTAACACACAAAAATGTTATTCCATATACTTTTATTAAATATATAATTTAAATCTGTGAAATAATAAAGCTGATAACCTCAAGTTCTCATATAAAACAGAAAAATTGCTTATTGTAATTGTAAGGCTGTTGTACACCATTCCCCATGTTGCTTACCATCTTCAACAGAAAAGGAAAGGACTTTCTAGGTATGATGGAATGTCTGGAGTTCTTGTGTTTAAGTGTGTGCCAGCTTTTTGAGAAAATAAAGAAAAAAAGATTAGGAGTGAACAATGAGGAATCAGGAAATAGAAAAGGCTGAAGAGAGACCTCAGAGGATCAAAATACTGAGATAAATAGAGGTGACTAAAAAAAGTACAGGAACCAGTGAATATCTTCAACTTTTCATTGTGAAACTTCAAGCAATTTCCCAGTGGCCAATATGAAGTCAGAGAAAATTCCCTTCCCTTTCAAAAGGGATGGAGGTTATTATTAGTTTTCCTCTCTGTTATTCTCTGCTGCCTGCTGTCTTTCATGTCCTATACACATATAACTCTGCATATCTCAATCATTTGAATATTTTGTGGTGCATTATATTCTATATTCCTCTAAAAATAAACTCATCAGTAAATTACAAGCAAAGCCTTAGTAAAAAGCCTTAGGAAAAAAAAAACAGCTAAGACTCAAAGTTCATGGAGAAGTGACACTAATAAAATGACATTAAATTACAATTTCAAAAATAAAGCAAACCAACCAATGTACAGGAAAGTCTTAACCATTGTTTGAGATACAGAACAACTGGTACCACCTGGTGTAATCCTCCAGCATAGGTGGTATCACACTATACAGAACATGTAGTTGAGTCATATTTTCAATCTTAGTCTTCTTTCCATGAAGATATTTAATTATACTAGAAATCGTACACACATTGCAGTTATGAATCAAGTATTCATTCAAATATGAAAGTATTTATTAACATGTTTTAACTTCTGTTTAAGTACAGGAAGCGATACAGCTGAATAAGAAACTAACATCAGTGAATAAAAGACAAGAGACCGAAATTAGTAATCTGAAGGAAGTAAGAGTATGCCTTTCTGAATGTGTCAGTGGGATTCTTTGGGAATTCTACAGCCTGTTGTAGTATTAAAAGAATTAGTGGATAATCAGCAGAACTGTTCTTCACTCTGTGACTAATAGTTAAATGATTCTTCTGCTCCCTTGTTATGCACAGATATTTCAGATGGATGTCAGTTAAAGTTAGAGCAGCATCCTACTTGTCTCTTATTAATTATTAGCAAGGTCTCTTATTCCTTTGCTGTGTTGTCATTACTTCTCCCATCTTGTATGGAAAAGTAGCAGTGGTGTCTTCGGTTTAGTCAGAGCTAGAATGTGAAGTGTAGTTGCTGTGGAAGAAAGCTGGTAAGATGAGAAAAAAGCCTAATTGTGAATCCTCTTCAGAAATGGGAGAGTTTTGTGACAGGCAACTGAAACATTAGATTATAGTGGTACTGTGGACAGAAGTTGTCTGGCTGTTCAACTGTTTTCTGCCCTCATCTATTCAAAAACTAATTGCCAGGGATATTTTTGAGTTGCATTCTTGAATGTAAGTAATAGTGGGAAGAATAAAGTTCTCTTTTCCCTTGAAGCTATTAAATTTGCTGTCAGCAGAAGAGCAAAGGGACCCTCTGAAGTAAAAATAGTCCTGTAAACTCAGTATCTTTCCATATTACATCTTTTTCATATTTCCTTATTTTTCTGCCTTTTTTTAAACTAATTAATTATTTATTTTAACTCTGATTCTCTGAGGATTTTAGGTAGGGAACAAATTCATGACTGTTCTCATCTTTTTGGCCTAATACTAATGCCCAGCTCCCAGACAAATGCTTTGGACTACTCTACAATCTTTGCAAAGTTTGTCAATTTCTAACAAAACAAAAAAGGGCGAGGGTGGGGGGAGATAATTGGAGATGAGGTGAAGGGACTATGACCATTATAGTTGGGCTAATCCAACACAAAATTTGCATGACCTTCATTTGACTGAAAAATGAGAATTGAAGGTTACAGAAATACTTGAAAATTCTCCCTGAATCTAGTGGGGTTTTTGTTCTTAAGAGCACACAGCCTTTTATTAACGTTCTTTGGAGTATGATGGCTCTAGAAGCCATAAAGTTGTATATTGAAATAGAGACAGTTTTAAGTTGGTTTTGTTTCTTTCTTACCTTCTCTAGTGCTTTACTTAATTTTTATACTTACTACATGAAGATATTCTAGCCATAGTAAATATTAATCAGGAATTCAATCTAGATTTTAGTTACGTACTGGAATATAATATGGCAAACCTTAGTGTCAAAGCTACTAAGTTTTGAAGTGCTTGTTTGATCCCAAAGATTTGAGAGTTCCTACCATCATAAAAGCAGACGAGAAACACAATAACAGTAAAGCAGAACTTTTTTCACTTTCTGTAAGAATTTATCAGTTTAATTTCTAAATCAGTTAAATTTTATCCTACTTAGAAATGTTTATTTAGCTACAAAATTCAACTGATAGGTTAGATATATATTTATATATGTATGAAAACAATATATGTTTACCTGAAACATTAGATGGATGGAGGAGCAACAGAAAAGATTAGAAGTTTCCCCTACAGCAGAGCCATATTTACTAGAATACTGATATTGTTATAGACATGATGGTTTGAGGACAGCTTTGTCTTGTGTGCATTGAGTACACTACAACTGTACGGTTTCTTTTAAAAACACATCTGTTTTGTAATATATTAAGTATCAAAGTTTAGAAGTTTTAGAAATAATAGCAAATCTGTTGCTTAATAATAGGTAGATATAATAATATAATAGCAGTTTTGTTTTCTTGGTTAAGAAACCAAGAATAATTCATTACTTAGAATTCTCTGAGGGTAATTCAACATGTAAGAAAACTGTTTAGAGAAAATTTTACATAGTGAAATTTGTGAGGAAGAATGGTGTGCAAGATAAACTGATAGTGATTTATGTACTCCAGTAGTCAAACACATTGCTTGATCCAGGGTTTTTGGGGGGGCTTTTTGTGGGTTTTTGGTTTGTTGGGGCTTTTTTCAGCATTACTCTTGATTCTTAAAGTCATGAGTAATTAATTTTAAATAAAATACTGTCAGATAAGCAAGAGAAGGGGCCAGCTGAAACTTAATCTGGCTTCCTCAGTTCACCAGGAAATGCCTTTATTGTCATTAGTTCTGAATTTCATATTGGTTATTTATGACCATTCTATTCTGAATGATGGTCAGAAACTGAACTGAAAGTTAATTTCTTAGCATCTTACTTTTCATGTAGTGCTGCAGCTCTTTGCAGTGGCAATGCTTTATTTTGCATAAAAGTGGGATGTTTAGTTCTAAAGAGTTTTATAAATGAAAGGTGTTTATAACAGAAAGACATGCCTTTTTCCTCATTGTGCAGAATTTCTGTGAAAACAGTTAAAAAATAACAACGCAGTAAAGAAACTGAGCATCAAAGGCCATGGACTCATCTTCGGGGTCACTCTGCAAAAGTGCTGGAACCCAGAAGTGTCCTGAGCTAGTTTCCTTTCCTTGTGGTTGCCATGTACTTAGCCTAACCATTGCAAAAGTGATCTTAAAGCAGTCAAGTGTTTTCCCTTGTTGAGGGCTGTATCTGTTGTAGAGCTGAGAACTGCAAGAGATAAAAAGCAATGAGAACTCTGGTATTTAGAAGTGTAAAGAAGAGGGATTACCAGGCTGCTTTCACTTCCTACATTGCTAAAAGAAGTCGTGGTATCTGCAGCACTAGTTGGGACAACTTAAAAAGCTGGTTTTATCCACCCTGGAGACTTGACTGACCTCTAACAACTTGTGGGTTCAAACTCCTTTTCTCTATAGCCTCAGTGCTGGAGTGGGAATAACTATGAAAATCTTAATTTGGCCATCAGCTCTTATCACAGAAATGCTTTGACTCAGACCAGGGTGATCTCACACAGTTGTTCTTAATGGGAATATGGAGCTAGTGAATGGTAGGCCAAATTTATGGGTTAAAAATAAACTAATCTCCAATTTTAATGAAATTTGAAATATACGATGGAGGTGTTAAATATGTATAACAGTAAAGCTTGGATTAGGTTGAGGTCCATTCTGCACAGGTTTATTCTTCTGGGATTTGTGGAAAGAATGCTATCTAGAGAGGCTCTTGACATTGTCTGCTTACATGTCCAGTTCCTAAATCACAGCTTAACAGTCTGCAGCATAATTTCCTTTTCAGTAACATTTATTTTAGGGTTTGAATGTTTAGATGTTAAATGCAGTAGGATTCTTTTCAAGCATTATGAAAATGTTTGCATTGAAATCTAGTAAAGTAAAAAGACTTCTTTCATTCTGCTGCTGCTATGCTGCTCAAGGCCTGAAAGATTACAAGGGAGTTGCATTAATCTAGGAAGAGAGCAAAAAGATATAGATGTAATTTTGGATACAGTTAAAAGTAGAAGCAATGTCTTGGGAAGTGGTTACATCTGCCTGTGCTGGCTGCTTTCCCAGTCCCATACCACCTCTTCATGCTGGCGCATGTGTTTGTGTGGCCTTGAGGGGAAAGTAGCGTGAAAATTTTGTGTTGATCAAAACTGTATTTTACCAATAAAAGGGAGGAAGTTTCAGCTTACATCAGCTGGCAAAAGGAAAATTTAAGGAGCAGGACTGTTTCTTTTGTGACACTCTTGACTTACGCTGGCTTGAAGTGTTTCTGAAACCATGTCCTTAAGCGTTGGCTGCTAGCAACACATCAAAGGAATGGGTTTAAAGCCTTATCATTCTTTCCTAGCATTCCCCCAAAACTGATAAAGTTTTCCAGATTCAATTTAATTTATAGGGTCCTGTGTGCTACTAGTGACTTTATTAATGACAGAAAGCTATTAGAAAAAAAAGCAAAAACTCTAGGGGTGTAACTTCTTTAGTTTCAGAGTACAAAAAACTATAAATAAGTATAAAATTATTTAAACTTTCCTATTATTTTTGTTAACCTGGTTTGTCTTGGTTCTTATCAGGTTTGTGTTGGTTTTTTATTGGTGGGTTTGTGTTTTTCCTGCCCACAGCTTTATTAGATTAGCAGATGTGGGTTTGGTTCCAGATGCATTATACACATGCACCTGCTATATACAAAGAAAATCCAGTCATCTTTTCTACCTTAAGGGCATGATTTACTTAGTACAACTTATTGTTTCCCCATGAGAAAATGATTTTTCTGTATATGATAAAATATTAAGTATCAGATCCATAGTGGGCTTTTGCACCTGCTTGTGTAGCACGCAGCCTGGTGGCTGCCTTCTGTGCACCAGCTCTCTGTACCGGTGGGCACGGTGCGCTGTTTCACTTTTACAAAGTTAAAACTGCTTCCAGCTTCTGCCACTTAAATGGAGGAACTCTTCTTGCTTATTTCATGACAGAGCCTTCAAGTAGAAACAATACTACTAATGTACATTTTTATTGCTAAAAGAAGGAAAAGCCTTACTAGCTTACAGGATATGACAGTTCTAAAGCATTGCTGTCTTTGGGTTCTGTAATTGATTCTGCAATTACACTTAATACTTACTAGATCATTTTAGATTTATGGCTAAAATACATGAGAAATAAAGCCTCTAGCAAAGAAATGATTTATTTAGAAGTAGTAGCTGTGCTTTCCATAAAACTTTGTATTTGTGAATTTCAGCTACAATGTAATCTTCCCTTTTTCTTTTGTACTGTTATATGATTTTGTCCAGAACAGTGAAAACTATTGGTCTGTGATAAGATGGAATTCCAGTTTTGTGAAGAAAAGTTAAACAGACCAAACTTAGTTGTTAGATAAAACTATTACCATTCTGAATGCTTGGTTCACCACTATGGCATCATGAAGAATTCTTGATACTATCTGTAAGCAGCATTCATAACCTCTGCTATTTGTCTGAGTAAACGTCAGAGTGCTCAAGGAGAGAGCGATATTAAACAGACTACCTTGTACCAGAATGGGAGGGGTGGGGGAGAGCAGGGCACAATATTTATGACTCCAGGAACTATAAGTTGTAATTTAATGAGATCAAAGCAGTTGCTGTTTATTTGCTGTACTGGGAGCTTGGAATAAACTGGTTAGAAAACAGATACCAAAAGGGGGGGGGGAGTGGGGAAGCAGCCTTTTTAAAAGATTGTAAAGACTATAAAATCAAAGGCATATTTTAGATGGAAAATTGTGTTGTAGAAGCCTCTAATATAAAATTAATTTAGCATTCCCCTGAGATTAAGTCATTAATGTTTCAGGAAAAGCAAAGATCCTCCAAATTTATAGCCAGTTCCTGTTTTTACCAGATAGTCACTGTTCCTTTTTTCCTCTTGATTCCCAGGAACGTATACAGTAGTTATAATAGGTACTTTATTCCTATGGTATAGCTCTGTGTAGGAGGTTTTACCCATACCAACTCAATGCCCACTGCTAATACCTCTTGGAAGAGAAAATAATGACATGCTTAAGTGTCATAAAAATTTCAAACAGTTAAATTAGCGCAATAACATTTTACCTCTGAAAATTAAACTTGTCACGTGGCCAAAAGTTTAAGTTCAGCAAGTCAGTCTTATGAATTTCAGTTCCTCTAATTTATCCTTCTGTTTCCATACATTATTTGAAAGTCAGGCGTGACTCAGGTTAGTTTCAAAGATTTGTCTTTGTTTTGAATTGCAATGCCTCTCCTGGATGAACTATTTATACGTGTTTCCTGTGTTAAGGAACTGAAGAAAGTAACTACAGACTTGATAAGGTCCAAGGTCACATCTCAGTACAGGGTGGGAGAAGAAAACATCAATCTTGCAACAAAGGAAAAACAGTTTCAAGAACTGCAACAAAAAATCAGAATGGTATTTTGGAATTTAAACAAAAAAAAGTGAATATTTTCTGTTCTTCACTTAGCAAACATCATGGCAATGATCTGTCTGTTGTATACAGACTAGTGATTCCTCTCTACTAAGTGCAATATACAGTGTAACAAAGCTATTTCCATAAATCTCTTTTCAAGGGAAGTAAATATGCTATGAATATAATTTCATAGTAAATATATATGGATGGCATTTCAAAATAATTTAATTCCTTTAAAATCGCCTTATGATGTTTCACAATATCATGTTAATACAATATTACCAAAGAAAATTGACAATTTCAAATACCTTTTACTGTTCTTTATGTTCTTCTTAAGGAGACAGCTGTTATTAAAAAAGTTCAAGAAGAAAACACTCACATTAAAGAAGAAAATCTGGTATGTTAATACACCTTTCCTATTTAAAAATCACTTAGGCATGCATGTGCTGTATTTGATATTTAAGTTTCTTAAGATATTAAGTAAGATATTAAACAAAATTAACTTGTTTACTCTTCAAAAACAGTTTAATACAAACATAAATGGGATCTTTGTTTTTAGAATATGTATTACCAGAATAAAGTCCATTGTTTGACACTTTATTCCAAGTCTTTTAACCTTTGTCTTAGAATTCAGGTGGGAGAGATTTGGTACACCCATGAAAAAAGTTGTTTACATCCCAGCTGAGCACAAATAAGCAATAAAGTTTGCATAACATGCTTGCTGTTCTGCTTTCTGGTTCAAAGCAGTTTACTATAATACTGCTAGTATTGAAAGCAGGTAAAATGGAATAATGTGTCAGTCATATCTAAAGGAAATGTTCATTCATACAGGACCTCTACATTTAGAATATTAAGCTACACCTACACAGAGGTGAACAGAGTTAAGACTGTCCTCTATCACAAACTCTGCTATGTTTGAGAGCAAATCCTGTTATTCAGACCAAGGTACATGGAGTCAAGGATCAAACATAACCAAAAATTTTTCTCTGTAATTACAGCATAATACACTGCTTTGCAAAATATTAAATGTAAAAAAGGCAGTGAGGTTTTTTTCATAAACAGTTGCAGAATTTTTTTCTACAGTTGGTTAAATCAAATGTGTCAGAAGTGTATCGTTCTTGTTTTCAGGGAGGGACAAAAGCAGTAGTTTGCTGAGCACTCACCGAAGGCTAAACCAGCAGAACTCTTCCAATCCATAAAAGCTTGTTTGCATTGAGTTTGCTTTTTAAAAATACTTGCCAATAAAGACAAGGGAAAAATGAGAGATGTACTCGGGCTTCATTACTCCCACAGCCCTGAATGCACTAAAAACATTTATATGGAGGTGCTTGTAGCATAATTCATATGCATATTTGATAGGTATCTAAGAGAAGGAACCTATTGTGTTTCTCTGTTTTGTTCTGTGTAAATTGCTATGGACTGTGTGTTTAGCTGGTTTTTACATACGGTGGGTTTTGGTATAAATCTGGGGAGGACCCTAATATAGAGATGAACTTCATGTTTTCTCCTCCAAGCTCTTTCCCAATGTTGATCTCGAAGAATACTTTTATATAAATGGTTCTGTAAACACTGGCAGAATAAAACAATATGGTAATCTAAAAGACAAAAATCACTTAATGCTTAAACTTCAGAAACAAAATCCTACTGAATATATCTCCATATGTTTGTATTAATAAGGAAATTCTCAGCTCTCTACAATGTGTGCAGGAGCTTCTCCAGCGAATAACCCAAACAAATGTTAGAATGGAAAGTGAATTAAATGCACTGAAAGAAGAGTATCAGGTCAGATTTTTCTTGATTAGACAAGCTGCTACTATCGGTTATGTATTTTTTAAGTTGAGGGCTGTTAAAGACATCTGTATGCTTTTCAGAACTTTTGACCTCACTTCCCTTGCTCCCTCAGCTCCTTAACTGTCAGCATGAACCTTGAAGTGCAGGTTATGGTTTCCCTCTCTTTGTTCTCCCTTAAAGTAAATCATGGTTGCCATTCTTATCAGCCATTTCTGGAGGGTAAAACTGGAACATATTGAAGGTTGCTTTCAAGTATTTTGAAATCAAATTATTTTATGAGCTTTTTTTCTTATAATTTTTACATAGGTATAAATTTATCTGCTGAAAAATACCTCCATTTCCAGATTTCCCTAGCCAGAGCTTGACCCCAGTTTTATTAGAGCAGAAGGCCTAAAAAGAGCCTATCTGTAGCCATTTCTTGGAGTGTTGTCTGGTGTCATATTTGTGCCAGAGGTGGTAAGTAGTCACGCGGGAGAGGGTGGAGTTGCAGCTTTGCTCAGCTCCAATTTGAGTGTGTAAAAGTGCCTCTGAGCAGTTTAGAATCGAAATTATGCTAGCAGTCAGATTGGCCCATGGCACTCTAAAGATTAAGGCAATACCTGTTCTCTTCAGGTGTGCCATGCAAAGTTCAGATACAACCATTAATCAGGCTATTAATAATTATCTACTGTGGGCCATACATAAACACAACTATTCTGTTCTCTGCTTGGCCTGTGAGGCCATGGTTTTGAATTCGAATTTCAGTTAATTTCAAGTTAAACTTCCTGTGTGTGTGCATACTTCTGTTTCTGAGTAAATGCTTCTATGCTAAATTGAAATTAGATTCACTTCACGTAAGTCTTTACTTTGTCTTTTAAGAAATGTAACCAGTCCACCTTCTGCCACAGTGCAAATATATGAACTATGCATTTTCATTAAACAAGTGAGGGTAAGGATGAGTTATGTTCTCCATCAGAAACTAGCTAAAATTCACTAGGAATTAAAGCATTTGCTTAGTAGTACTAGATAAATCTATAATAACTGGAAGAAAAAACTCACTGATTTCAGATGTCCAGGTTCTTGTATTGATATTAAGAGTGCTGGATTTTCATTATGTAAGTCTTTGATCTCAGAGTGCTCTAGAATGAAGAAGAGGTGATTCTAAACATGGACAATAGTCCATGTTTAGTTCATTAAGAATTTTCAAAAAAGAAATAAAATGACAAAGCACAGTTTAATGGGAAAAGGTTTGTGTTTTTCGTAGTATGCTTGAAACTTTTTACAAAGATTTTATTTAGCAGTCCCTTGGCTGTAGAATTGCCTAAAGTAGCATGATTTTCTGTAACCTCTGTTGTTTATCTTTTGGGTCCAGTGGAGCAGCTGGATTACTTGATCTTCATGCAATACCGCTTTTTGTTTAAGATAATGTGCATTTTATTTAAGACGATTGAAATTACTTTGCAGTTTAAATTAGAAGCCTGAGATAAGTTAATTGATATTTGACCTTACTAGTGATGACTTTTTATAGTACAGGGGGCCCTTTGTGTCAGAATTTTTGAACAGCATGTGTATTCTAAAAGCGTGGCTTTCTGACAGCATTTCTGAGGTATTGTTTCCCATTTCTTTAAGTTTATTAAAGCTCCAGCTAACATTCTGAATGCTGTGAATCCTATCTTTGAAGACTCCACATAAACGTCACAAGTGTAGGAAGTGGTATAGCTTGTTTTCTTATTGTTAAGATATGAATTGAGTACATGTTTCTGTTTTAGAGATATTTAATTTCCAATTGCAACTATACTAATTCAGATTAGTCAGCCTGCTTTGATTTTTGTGTCCTGTTTATATTAGACCTTGGGAAGGTATTCATATTTTCTATTTTTCTAACTACAGGACATACTATTTCTAGTCATCAAAGCTGCAGCGTAGTCTCCAAAGGCATTTTTGTCAGACATAAGTACTTTAGATGAAATTGGTGTTACAAGATGTGAATAACTAATAAGAATCACTTGTCTCAACCTTTTGAAAGATCTGTCAAGTATACGAGGGCTCATCAATGCTTAGTTTGATGTAAATATTCCTTCATAGTCTTCATTGTGGCACTTGAGATCAGTTAAGAATTGATCTCTGAGTTTTGTGAGAGAATTCTGTGCAATCTCAAAATCAAGATGTTCTCACTTAAGAATGGAACTGAAGGATTATTGACATTTATATAAGCACATATGGGTGATAAGCTTTCAAGAGATCACATCCAGAAATGTAATAGCTGTAACTTTTGTAAACCAGATAAATATATACATAAAAATGCAGCAATTCCCTTAAACAGCATGCTGTGGGTATTAAAACTGAAGGTCATGTGTTCTTGTTCTTCCCTTATGAACTCAAGGCGAGTTTTAGGCATTTTAAAATTGATGCTAAGTGAATCAAAAAGTAGACTTGTTTTTAGTTAAAAGATTAAATGAAAAGGAATTGCTTTAGAGTATTTCCTCCATAACTTAACATTTTTCAAGTGGACTTTCAAAGAAGCTCAGCAGAATCATAAATATGTAGCTGGTCACATAGCTACCTGCGTTAAAGTTATGTTTACATTATTAAATATATTTATGTCATCTATATAGTAGATAATGGAGGCAGTAAGTCCTTTGTCTTTCATATTGTTTGCTCTAGAAACGTAATAGGATAAAATTTCCAACAGTACCTGCGATGTGTGTGAAGTTACTGTTGATTGACATAAGACCACTTTAATTTAACACAGTAAATCTGAAATAGGTAACCCAAATTTTTGCAAATACACTTATGATAGCATAAAACTTAATATTGCTATTATTTTAACACACTCCTATTTCAGTGATCTAATAAAAATAAATTCAAGGATAATCAGACATAGACTTCATGTTCCTGTAGATATGTTTTAGAATTTAATCTACACAGTTTATAAAATAGATTAATTTAGGATAGAAAAACTGATCTAAAAAATAAAAATATTTTCTTTGAGTATACAGTAGATTGTTTGGTTTTTTCTTTAAGTACAATGGGTCTAGATTGTGCTACATTTCATATTTCTCATCTCTGGACTTTATATTTTTCAGCACATTAAAACTTATGCAGTGAAACTGAATAATGGCAAGTGTTTTTATACCCTTTTATAGCCATTTCTTTTTTTCATAACCTCCCCCTGTTTCCTGTTAGCTAAACTATAAGCACCTTTCTGTTAATTTATGAAAATTATTGTTGAGATAGCACATTATCACTGATCTGTATGGCACTTCCAGCATGTTAGAAGCAAAGGTCCAAGCAACATAAAACACATCAAAATTCATTAATGTGGTATTGATTATTTTTTGGATAATTAATTTTATTGCAGACCCTTGAAAGAGATAATGAGCTGCAAAGGGAGAAGGCAAAGGAAAATGAAGAAAAGTTCCTTAATCTTCAGAATGAGCATGAGAAAACACTAAGAACTTGGAAAAAAGATGTAGGTTTATTAAAATCAATGTTAGAGTATTAAAAGTTTTTTGAAATAGTCATCAAGCATTTCAGGTAATTCCTAAAAACAATGAAAATACTGCAGAAATACAATAAAAACCACTGGTTTCTTTTCCAGTACTGCAGACTCTTCTAGGAGTGAGTATTTTTTTTTAAGGTAGATTTAGGAGAAATGTTAACTTCTGTGCTCTAAAAGGTCAGTGCACTTCCTGTAGGTCTGTAAAGTGTACCCTGAATTTAGCAGTAGAATATTCCAGAATTACCACCATAATTCCAGAATTATGCCACTACCTAGATATGGAAGTTGATATAGTTTTTCATTTACATTGAATTGTATGAGTTCTCCAGGAAATTTCCTGGTTTTCACAGAAGTTATTTAGAGAATACCATCATTTCTAGGCTGTACTCTTGTACCCTGAAAAAACTACCAGTAAACTGTTACATTGTAAAAAATGAATGTAAAGCCACATAGACTGAAATGACACAGAGTACAGGTACTTCTGAAGGGCCCAATGCCCAGGAAAAACAGCAACCTCTAACTGAATCTGACAGAGATACCAAAGGCTTGCAAATGCCTGATTTGACAGGAATTATTCAGTGTGGATTGTGGGGTGAAAGGAGACAAGAGGTAAAAATTCTCCATGTCCTCTTAATGAATTCATCTCTGCATACACCTAAACAATTTGTCTTAACTATTTGCTGTTCTTTCTACTGCTTCCTTACTTTTAAAAAATACTTCAGAACTTATTTAATCCAAAATAATTAGCAAAATATTGCGGCTGTAAAAACAGTCTGCAATAATAAATGCATGTTTACAAGTAAGAAAAAAATACTTCTTCAATAACACAGGATCTGTTTAGTGTGTGGAAACCAGGCTCTAAAGCAGCATTTGTTTAATAGGGTTTTTTTTAATACATAACTGGCACCTACTGCCAGAAAGGCTTTGAATTTGGTAGAGTCTCAGGGAGGCTGTGGGGAAATGAAGCCCCTGAACTGTTCTGATGAATACTGACCTGGGAAATAAGACTTGGTTACCTTGATTTCTGTGGAAGTCTTTTACCATAGTTTCCTCTGTAGGCACAGGAATTGGCCCTGCTTATTTCTCAGTATTGTTTGCAACTCTTCTTTAGAAGGTAGTTCTTAATTTATTTTTTTTTTCCCCCTTTGTATTTCTGCTATGGATAACTACAAGTTTGGTCTCTCGATATCTTAAAGTGTAGTGTCATCATGGATAATGTTAAAACTGTCTGGAAATATTTGTAAATTAAATCAAGATATTTCTATAAAATTGCCCTTCTGTTCTTTCTACAGCTTGTAAATAGAAAAATGTAATTGTTACACACTTGCTGAAAAAGCATTGGATACTTGAGGCTGTTTACAGAAGTGCTAAGCAAATGATTTACTGTTGGTTTCTTGGCAATGTAGGTACAGGATGAATATTGGCTATGTTTGCTTGAATGTTTATCTTTGAGACAAAAAGAAGACAATCTCAAAATACATTTCTCACTTTAAGCATTGCTACTTGAAGTAAATTGTGGAAAAAAGGTTAATAAAAGGTATCTGTAATGGAAATGTGGTTAAAATTTTGCTATCAATGAAGAAGCTCAAAATTATCATACTTTGTACAAAGAAATTCCTTAGCATCTATACTTTTCAGGATTTAATTTGCTAAGCTATTGATATCTCTAAAATACATTTTACGTATGTGAACATGAAGTAAACATTTGTGTTTCTGTGCTCTGTGTAACCTCAATTATTACAGGAGGAAAACATGAGAAGAGAAATAGACACTCTCAAAAATGAGCTGAATTCCCTTAAAGGAGTTCATAGACATCTTGAAGATTATCCTTCCCCAGGAAATGAGCATTCTGAGCAAGTGGAAAATCTGCAGGTAAGTGTCTCTAATAGTTGCAGTACTTTCCATTTCTTCTAAAAAATGTTGGAGGATGAGAGACAGTTTTTTTTCTACTCTGGCTGGCATGTTCACTCATCTTCCTTTGATAGTGCTGAAGCTAAAAAATTATCTGATGTAATCAACGGTCCAAGATCCCATTAAAACTTAGTGTACCCAGAGAATGTTCCACTTTCATCTAGAGGGAAGCTGATAACACAGAAATTTGAGATGTTACCTCATTAGTAAATGTATACATAATAGGTAGCTGTTACCTTAAATATCTTTATTAAATCCTATTTTGCAAGCACATTTTGCACAGGTGTTTCTCAAACTGTGGCACGCTCATTGACTTCATACTTACACAGGTTCCCTGGAAGCCTGGAATTAAGTCCACTTCTACTTCAGTCTCTAACATGGGACAGATTAGAAGATTCATTTTCTCAACATATAGATTATCTTATTTCTTCAATTCTAGTTTTGGTTTGTTGTTTGGTTGGTTTGGGGGTTTTTGTGTGGTTTTTTTAATGAATACACCACCCAAAACCAAACCAAAACAAAATCAAAACAAGCAAAAAATCCCACCAAAACCACAAACAATCTTTATTTCAGTTTATGCCTTTGAGAATTAGTTGGGTATTGATTATACCATTTTTTTATTAGTTTACACCCAAATAATGAATTATCCTTCACAGAAAGGAAAACTGATTTTGCATATTTGTGATTTTGCTTTCAGGGTTAGGAAGCAGAAAGATGTTTAAGACAGAACCAGCCTGTGAATTGTCAGTAAAATGACAAAGTGGAATAGTATTTTAGAATTTGGAAGAATTTACACATACATATATGGGCAGCCTGTTCCAGGCTCTGTCACTCTCACAGTGAAGAAGGTTTTCCTCATGTTGAGGTGGAACTTCTTGGGTTTCACCTTGATACTCTTCTAGGGTATTAGTCTGTTTTGTCTCCATTTGCATTAACTTTGTATACTTCAGTTTAATGGTCTTGTTTTAAATCAGAATTGTAAAAATAATTTTAAATCTAAGTCCTGAACTTTAAATCTAGTCAGTGACTGTAGGAAGTTGTTAAATAATATTAATTATTATGTATAATCTTTTGTTCCTATCTATGCTAGAGTGGTCAAGAACATTCAAAAGACAATGCAATACAGGCTATTCAGAAAGCAAATGAGTGTATAATAATAAGAGATGGTAATTTTGGACATGAAGAAACTGAAGTAAAATCCACAATGGACTCTTCAAGCATTAAAGAATTACAGACAGAGCAAAGTAATAACTTTACATGGATAATAGAGATAAGTAGTATTGTTGAAGAAAGGATAAATGTTTACAGATAAAGTACATGACAAGAAAATGCTTGAAGTCGGATTTAAATCTGATCAAGTCATAGCATATTCCTTTTGATATGAACATGGTCCCTTAAACAGCTTTTTTGGGTTTCTTTTCCATTAAGCTAAAAATGCTACTTTTAAAAATAAAGGCAAATACAGTTGCAGTAGGAATCAGTGGCTTAAACTTTATGTAGATACACAATGGCTGATTAAGCACGTGCTGTAATTTCATAATGAAGACCCCTTTCAGTAATAAGGCTGGCAGATATCAGTCAGGAAATATTTCAACTATAAGCCATATCTAAACTCTACTGTTGATATATTTTCTGTTTGAACCATTTATCAAAATCTTGCAACTTACAATAATGCAATGCTTGTCTTCAGTAACATTTTGATAGACTTGGACTTCTGTGTGTAATTTAAGGAAAATTAGTATTGATACTAATCTTGACTCCATCTCTTTGGGAACTTTAAACTGTAAAAATACAGCATTGCTCCTGTGTTATCTATCACTAACTAGAGAATATACTCTAACAGATTTACAAGTTCTTGAAAACAGTTTTAAGGATGAAATTAATGTTGCTAACCCTTATGGAGAAAAGCAAAGGGAGGCTTCTCCCAGGAATACCCTCTGCACAGATACTGATTTAATTACCCAAGGACAGACCTCAGAACTGCATGTCACTGAGTGCAAAGAAGCAGAAAATCTAGAAGCAACACACAGAATGCTACTGGATGAAAACAATGCAAATTTAGAACAAAAGCTACAGGACAGCACCGAGCCATTGGCAGCAGGTCATACGCAAACAAAAAAAGTCCTTTTAGACAGTACTGACACTGTAGGTGCCTACAGCAAAAACAGAAGTCAGGAGATGAACTCTAGCAAGCAGGAATTGTGCAATACTACAGATGAATCAAGTGCTACTGGGGCAGATAAAAAATTAAATACCATGCAGCACAACAAAAGTGTCCTTGCACCTCAAGCACCCAAAACAGACTCTGAAGCAGTTCTTTGCACTGAGAAGAGTGCTGAGTGTGAGAGAACTACAAATAATCATCAAGGCAAGGAGTTAAGTTTTGGCATCTTATCTTACATTAATGAAAATTCTCAACCAGAATATCAAAAATGTAGTGTGCTGGCCAATGACAATTGTGTAGACAATGGATTGCATAAAACAGAAGAAAACTTGTCAAATCCGAGTGGTTTGCATAGAGATAAACTTCCTTTTAAACAGACACCCATGCATGCCAAAGATAGAAATGATGATGCCAGAAACACAAACAGACTCAATGCACCGAGGAGTACTGCTCTTCCAGCAACTGATGCTCAGGATCTACCAGCTGTTTCTTGTGATAATGCAAGCAGTAATGATGCCACAAGAGAACACAGTGGCACTATGTCTCTTTTCAATTTATGCCCCCCCAAAATAGAAAGAGGAATAAATGCGGATGACATGTGCAGCAAGCAACCTGAAGAAGACGGTACTGAACAAGCAGGGAATGCTACAACTCCATCTGCTTCGATCACTGAAGCTGTATCTCCAATAAAGACTGATGGTCTTGAAATAAGTGCTCATAAAAAAACCCCAACAGATAGAATTAGTAATAAAGCAATTCCATGTAAAAAAGCTAATGATGATATTCAGATACACTCCATCAAAAACAGTCATTCCCTGGAGATTAATAATTCAGCAAATAACACATTGTTAAAAGAAAAAAAAGACTCACTGAATAGTATAGTTCCAGGAAGGAAGTTTGCTGAGGGTCACCTGAAAGAATCATGCTCTTTACCAATGAGAACATCTGGAAATTTAGTAAACATAAGTGGAAGGTCATCCTTTGATCTTTCAACATCAAATAAAAAAGCTGAGAAAACTCCGGTATACTTAAATTTTTTGGACCTCAGTTCTTGTTCAAGAGTAAATCAAATGAGAGGTCAAGCTACATGGACTTCAGCTTCCAGTGAACCTTCCCTTATGAAAGAGAAGCTACCTTGCTTAGTGGAAAATGCAAAGGTTCCTTCAGGAACACAGTGTCAAAATCTCAGTGAAAGTGTTGACAGAAAAGAAAAAGGACTAGGTAAGAAAAAAGCATTTCTGTTTGAAGTACTGGATATACTTAGAAAAAATATCAAACTGTGAAATACCTGTATCTGAGTTTAGTGAAGCATTAGAAAAAAATTAATTTTCTGACATTTTTTATATAGTAAAAAAAATTGGAAGATGAGATTTCTCTGTATAATTTATAGTATGAATGCAACTAGACAGCTCTTGTTTGCTCAATTATTAAATATACATTTAAATAATAAAAGTATCACCTCTATTTCCACAGTAAGCTGACTCCAGTATACTTACAGATGTTGCTCTACTTCAGGAACTGGACAGAGTAAGAGGCAGCAAAGTGGTGCCTTCCTTTCTCAAAACAAAGCTTGCATGCATATTCTACTTCTAATGCACGCTGTAAGCTTAAAAAAGCAGGTGATCTCCTAGGCTCTAGAAGAAGTGAAAGCCCCTGCTTTTGTAGAAAAATGGAGCTTTGGATGGTCTGGATGTTTTTCACAAAAGCTGGATCCACACATCTGTGTCTCTTATTGGTGTAGTGCTTTGAGCTTAGCCCCTTGCCTGTACACAGAGCAGGATTGACTCCCCATTCCTTAAGTTTTGTGTCTGGGGGCAGTGAGACAGAAAACCAGCCGTCTGCTGTTACCAGTATCAGTTTATGGGTAATTTTGTTTCTTGGCCTCTTGCCTATGTATATTTGCATACAGATGCACAGATTTTTGAAGCCTTCCAGAGAAGTCTTTGTCCCCGAAACAATAGTGGTGGTAGCAAGGTGGCAGACTCCTGAGCTTGGATGGTATATTATTTCTTCAAATTATGTGAATTTTGATACCTCTTTCAAGAAAATTAATGCAAAATTATGTGATGTTCTGCACGTTTGTTTCCTGTAAGAACAGGCATCACTTCCTCCATGTGTTCCTCCTTTTTGTTAGAAACCCTTCTGTATGCAAAGTACTGTAATTCCAAGAAGCAACTGGGAGGTTCATCCAAAGGAGTTGGTAGGGATTTTAATGTAATTCTAGTTCCCTAAATGAGCTACCTTGTGACCAGTACAGTCACCAGACCTTCTGAATTCTAGCAAAACTTTCCAGTGAAGATCTTGGTTCCAGATATGCCTCTCACTCTCTTCACACTGCCTAATTTAGATAGGTCCTTACTTCAGCTTGCTGACCTCTCTGAATCCTGCACCTCTTTTGGAGGCTAGAAAACCTTCCTGTCAGGGCACCCGAGTCATTGTGCTACTGAGCACTGCAACTTCCAGGATTTATGGTGGCTGCTTTTTTTTAGTGTTGGTTTAAGGTATTTTCTCAAATGGCAAACCTGGTGTGGAATCCATGTGGACAGTGTCCCTAAATGTCTTTGGTTTATTTATTTATAACTTATTGAAGCACAAACAGTTTAGCCATAGGGGAGACGTAGAGGTGAAGAATACTGGTGAAACACTTTCAGTCTACTTGAGGAGATTCCTTTCATTACCTAAATACAATGCAATTTACTATTTATACAACTCTGGTTCCCAGAGAGCTACCACTCCACATCAGTAAATGGAGGAATGAACTGGGAATGGGCAAGATCTTCCTGGCAAACTCTTAAAAAAGAAAACAAACACTAACTCATAACCATTTTCCTCTTCCTCCCGAGAAAATGACAGTATTTTTAATTAACTGTTACATAACCGTGAGGCCACATGTATTTCCATGTATTTTTGTGTAGTGACAAAACAGCTGCTGTTTGCATTATGAGTAATTGTGAAAGTGGATTTAGGTTTTGATCTTGCAAATAACCTGATCTTGGTTTCAAAGGAGCATACTGGTGCATAAAGCTGATGCAGGACTGGAGCTTTATAGTCTGCTATAATTAATCTACTTACTTGCCCTTCCTACTTTTAGTATCTAGCTGGAGCCTGATACCCTGAAATATCAGGTCTAGCCATTTACAAAAAGACTCCTAATTTAAAATGTTCTTTGTTTGTCTAAACCCCTTTGTATTTAGAATGTCTTTTTTTTATTAGAAGTCACCCTGGAATATGGCAGGATGGCAGTAATTACATATTATCATTATCAGAAGGTGTGTCTTAAACTAATATTGCTTGAAAAAATATACTCAGAATATTGAGTATATATTTTCTGTAAAACACACTTTTGTCATTAACTCAGTATGTGAAAATGATAAAAACATTTTTAATCAGAGTAGAAAAATATCTCATCTTTAAAGACAAAATAGATGCAGAAGTATGTGAAAGAAGTAAAAAAATGAAGAGGGCAAAAGCTTACAAGAGAGCTTCAGTGATTTAAAACAAAAATATTTGATTTTTAAGATCAGAGGTAAACCAGAAGTTTAGTTACTTTACAATTAGTGCCTAGAGACTAAATTGCAGTTGTTACCATTTCCTTTTTGTCAATCAGGTTCTACCAGTTTTAACAGAGCTGCCGACACTTTGAATACCTCTAGTATCCACCAAGGCCCCCAGGGAGACCCTAGTGAAGGATGGAATGCTATAGCAAAGACTTTTTATGATTCTTCTTTTCCCACAGAACATGTAAGTCAATTAAAAATATTGCGGACCAGACCTCAGTGAGCTAATTCCACAGATATTTGTACAACTGTACGCATCTGGATACTTTAAGACTGAGTCAATCTCCAAAATAATATCAAAAGGGCAACAAGGCACCGTTTTTCACAATTAAGGTTGATAGAAAGCAGCAGGAAAAAGTCACAGCATATGAATCAAACAGATGCTAACCAGTCTGTTTGGGAGGGGAGGAAGAGGGTAGTTCATTGTGTACCCTAATAAAAATTATCACCTCTAGCAAAGTAGAAGTTTAGAGAAAAATAAAGAAAAAAAAAAAAAAAGTATAAATAAAACCCCATTGTTTTCTTTATTACTGGAGAGGAACATGTTATTTAAAAGAACTGTGAAAGTCTACAAATTCAACACAGATACAAATTAGAGCCTATCTTTTTAGTCTGTGCTGCAGTTGTGTGATGCCATATTCAGAGTTATGTTGTTTAGTAGGATGACATTATAGAAAAGTGTAAAAGCAGAAAATTAACCTACTGTTTCCCTCTAAGACAACTTAATTCAGGATGGCACTAGCCATTTACACATACATGGTATATAAATACTGCATTTTTAGGTCTGTTAGACTGTGGAGCTTGAACTCGGTGACAATGCCGAGGCCTTTTTAGTTTGACAGCTGAGATTATGTTTTTTTAAAAGCTTTATTCTAAACCCATTGTCACAGAACTGTGTTAAAATGCTGAATCTATTACCAAAGTGTAATCACTTCTCCAAAGAGGTTCAAACACTTCTTGTCTTCAGTAAAATCCAAATGACATGGCATGGCTTAACTTCACTGGAAAATTTCTTTCCCATGTGGAAGACCTGGATGAAATTTTTAATGTGTGACAGACACAGCCCCAAGTGCTATCCCACAGAGTTTTTGACTAGTGGCTTGCAAGGAAGTAGGATCTCCATTTCGGAGGCCTGGGGAAAGAGCATGGCAGAGTATATGCATACAGCCACTAGACTTACTGGTGAAATATTCTGTTGCTCAAATGAAGTTACTGCCTCATTGAAGTGGAAATTACAGTCATCATTGACCTGAAGTATCAGTATCTTCAGCTGCATGGCAGTAGGGTTGTTAGAGATGCAACAGGCCAAGTCAACAATTTGTATGAAGTTTATTGTTTGTGTTTCAAACTTCAAGAAATGCTTGTGCACTGGGGAAGGAAAGTTTTAGCACAAAATTCATGTAGTAAAATAAAGACAGGCCTGCAGCTTACAGTTGGTTGGGGCACAGTTGCTAAATATTAAAAAAGAACTGAGCAGAGTAAGGCCTCATCTTGCGATCCCTGTAAGAGAATTACCCCAGTAGATCACCTAACAGCCCCCCAGGAAGCACTGGTGGCTCCGTGGGCACCTGTGCTCAGGCAGGGAGCTGGTGCTGGCTGCATGCTGGCCTCCCCTGAGCCACACAACCTGTCATTACCAGTGGACAACTCAACATTCAAGCAAAAATACCTCTTTCCCTGCTGTTTTGCCATGTGTTTGATTTGGATGGACATGAACTACCTATCAAACAGTAATTAAAGCTATTCAGAGAATAGAAAAGTTTTTTAACAGAGAGGGAGTTACCACTATAAACCTCATGATTTTGGGTTTTGTTCATCAAATGCCTGCATAGCAGTAGAAATGTCAATTGCAACATTGAACTGTTTAATTACACTATTTATTTTGCCAATCTGCATTCTAGTACCAGGTTGCCTTTTTTAATCACACTTGTCTGTGCTAAGTCTTATGTTAAGGTTTGGTTTTACAAAGTCTATTTGTCATTTTGAAGAATTATAAATTGAAGTTAAAGCAAGCACTTCAAATTAAATGGATTTTTCCAGTTGACTTTTTGTTCCCATTTCTTTGCTTAATGCTCAGCAAAACCCAACAATTTGAACATCTGTACCTGAATTTCACTGAATTATTAACTGCTACGTTTGTATTTTATCAGGTGAAAGAAGGATTTACTATTCTACAGCATCAGCAGAAGTCTACTCAGGTGACAGTAACTCCATCACGCAATGAAAGTGCACTCAGAGATGAGGACAGCTCTTCCCCTCCTAACTCCATTATACAAAACCAAATAGAAGAAATTGAGAAAATCCTGAATTTGGAGAGACTTCATTCAGCAAGAAAAAGAAAATATGAAGAAAGCCAGTGAAGATCAGACAGGAGATAAAAAGCATGTCTGTGCCTGAAAGGCACCGAGAAATCACTTTGGTAAACCAGATTTCTAGAGCTATTCCTATAGAATATGGATTCCTGTATGTGCTTTCATGTTCAATACAGCATAGGGACCCTTTTTATGATCAAAAATGGATACAATCTGTTAATGATGTTAGTTCTGTTTGCGCAATCAAATCCAAATTATTATGGGCTTTGCCCACAGTTAAAAAGTTCACAAGTTAATGGATATTAAAACATTACGTAAAATTAAACAGTCAGTTCAGTGTACCCTAATCCTGCTCCTCAGAAGTTTTGACTGAAATACTTGAATTGGGTTTGTGTCAGACTGCTCACTCAGTTTTCAAGCAAAATCAGCTGCAACTGTTTCAAAATACAGTGGTTTCTATAAATATTTACATCAGTTCTAAGTTGCAGAAGAACAGGAAAATCTTCTGCTTACCTTTACTACCAAATTCTTTAAATGTATCTCTGGTAGTTGATTCTGTATCAGTAAGGTCTCTTTCAACACTGAAGCATCAGGTAGGATTTACAGCGATAAAACAGCAGATCTTGCTTCATAAAGCTTCACTTCTAACTGGTTCACATTTTTCCTCCCTCAGGGTATAAGGGAAGTTCTCTCTTACTTTGCTTGGGTTGTAACTTTTCTGATGTCACTCCTTTCTTGCCCACACCTCTTGCAAAGATTGATCCTCTTGTTGTAAACTTAAGCAAGAACAAAAGAAGCATAACGAATACTGCTACTGTTTGTTGTGGCTAATTTATGTAAGAAAAATCAACAGAAGTTATTTTCCATATTAGTTTTATTTGGTTTGTTTGGGGTTTTTTTTTATGTTGCAATTTAGAATATTTAGCTTCTTTAACCCAATTTTGTACATTTTTGGAAACATTCACAAATTGTCAAAGTTTTTTTTTGAATAAATTTCATCTCTAGTGACATTACTAGGTCAAAAAGATTTTTTTTTTTAGGTGTCTGAGAGACTGAGGAGACTGTTTTTCACTTGATTCAAATTTTGTTTCCAGGTGTTTAGAGTGTCATACAATTGCTGCCACTGCTGCTTTCCAAAAGTCCGATGTGTGCTGTGACTAGAAGTAAAACAAAATTGGAATATGATTACTAGATGTCATGCTCACCTAATAATGCTTCTGTAACATTATTTTACTCTCACACTTGAACAGGAAAATTTTTATTTTCTCTATCTAAAGAGCTGTACTTACTAGTTAGAGAATTCTGTAGCCTTCCCAAATATTTAAAGCAACAACAGTCATTAGTATTCTTGTCACTATTAGGTCATTAAATGAAATGTGCTGGAAAATAGGACTCTTTCATTAAATAAGCTAATCACATTCAGTGTGAGCTTTAATAAAATTATGATAAATAGCAACTATTTAACTACCAGCAAGTGATAGGAACAATACCTTGCTTCTAGTTTAAAATATTCTACAAATGTAAGTGAAATAATTAGAACACACTCAGTTATGCAAAATGCTGGGAAGAATTAAGTCTTACCTGACAACTACTTTCCTCTGTGTCTGATCTATTTTGCAGTACACCATCTTTGTCTTTACAGCTGAAAAAAACCAGTGATGTTTTGAGCAATATTTTGAAGATAGTGCAAAGTTATTACACTGCATAAAAACTGGCAAAATATATAAACAGCTGTTCACGTAGTATTGTTTTGCTGCTGATTTTAACAGTCTGGTAGGCAGAAAAGCAAAATGATGTAACACAATGAAGGTCATGCATGAATCCTATTGTTTGGTGCCAATCTATTAAAGCAATATCCTGTACAGTTTTTATGAACTTCTCTCCCCTGCAAACACATCCTGTTTTAATGATAGCAAACAAAACCAGATGACAAATTAGACCTGCAAACCATTTATTAGTTCTATAAAGAATTACATGAAATACAGTTCTCATCACTGTAAAGAAAAATGCTGTTTAAAAGACATGTTAGGCATGTCTTTAAGCATCGTTTTTTCAGCTCTATCTTGTAACAAAACACAAATTAGTAACTAGTATTTTTCTGAATATTTAACATTAGCTTAGAAGACTATAAAATGTTCTGTTCATTAGCATTGTATCAAGTATGGTACTACAGTTCTTACCATCAATAACAAATGCTTCTACATCATCAGCTCCAATCTGAAGTTCCTGTTGCATTGTCTCAAATGATATTTCTTTATTCTCTACAGCCATTCCCATGAAAGTAAGTAGCCTCATTTTTGCCATATTGTGTTCGTGCAACAAGCCTGTGTAAAAGCGTTGGTAGTTTGTGGATATGAAATATAATTCAATAATTCATTAATCTGATTTTATCTTATTTTTACTACATATGCCTCTAATAATTTAAGATTTTTCGTATCAAGAAAATATTCCACCTTATCAACATTTGAGTTAAAAAAATAATTCTTGTATTTTCCTTGTGTTTTGCTAAAGTAGCTAGTTTAATTGTCAATTCATCGATACTCATTGTTAGTAAAAGCTAGTAACTATCTACAAGAATGAAGCACAGAGATTATTTTTTTTTTAAAGAGCAAAAACATCACCTTAGTAGAATTTTAGGTGGTTTACATTTTTCAGTTGCATCATCTGGAAGAACAGCAATGTAACAACAAATGGAAAATACATGACTGGTAATGTTAAAACCTTCTTACAGCCTCACTGCTATCCTCACATAGTTGCTTGGAAATAAAGCTCTCTCAGTAATGGCTTAGCAACAGAACATGCTTGTGCCAGAAGAATGTGTTTTGGAATGGGATTAACTGTTTATATCTATACCACAGGAAAAAAAAAAAAAAGCACGAGTCACATAAGTCACATATATGCTTAGAGCATCTAGTGTGGCAAAAAAAGTGCCCTTTGAGAATAGCACTGCAGATATTACAGGTTTTACATGATTGTATGAATGGCAACACAAGGGCTTGAGCTAAGGGCTTGCACATCTAAATCAGAGACCATTTTCCTGAAAAAAGAGCTAGGTCAAGAAAGTTAAGATGTTCAGATCAACCAGGACATGTCAATCTGAATTCTGTGAGGTACCAACTGAGATTCAGTGGAAGTTTCTTTAAAATACATGTCAATCACTTTGTTTTGGAATGACATTATAAAAATTCACATTGCTTCAGTAAATATTTAAGTTTGGAATTTATAACATCCATACACTAATAGGAAAGCACATTAGTGTAGGACATCATGTTGTGTTAATTAGCTGTAATTATGATGCAGGTTCCCTGTTTGGCACCGATTCAACAAAAATGTGATCACCATAATTCATACGAATGAGGAGCACCAGCAACTCTACCTAACTGGGTTTAATGGAACTCTACAAGCATCAAAAAATCAATTAGCACACATTAACCCTAATTAACAAATGCAAATGAGATGCTGATTAACTTTCCAAAAAGACTGCTGGTAATACGAGATTAGCTGTGGCCATGTTAGGGCGATTCAGTTGACACAGATAATGCTACTGCTGGCCTAAGTTGTCAGCATTAATAAAACAGCAGATTGTAGCAAACGGATGCCACCTGTAGGAACCTTCCCTGCACAGCTTTCAGAGCTGAGGCTGACTTGGTCCTGGTCCAGGAAAGGTGAGAACTACAGCTGATGCAGTACTGTCATGGAAATCCTACTATCCATACACTTTAAAATAAAGCCCAGTATCTTGGCAAAGTATTTTTAAAAATTATATCTTTAAGGCATAGTTAAGAATCTGTTTATTTTTGGAACACATCGTACATGTTCGGAAGAATTTCTGAATGCCTCATCCAGTAATTTTATTATTGTATTGTTTTCTATAACAAACTCCTCTTGTTTTTCAAAGGCGTGGCTGAAACCCTCAGACCAAGTTCCTAGCATTGTTTGGCACTGCCTCAGAGTCTCTACCTTGTCCACTGCTCAAAGACATTCGGAATTGTCCGAGTACCCCATAAAGCAGGTGAGAAGTCAAGATAACTGGAAGTAAGGCTCTTTCAAATCAATTACATATATTTAAGGATTTTACTAAAATTATGTGAATCCTAGATATATTGAAAGTGCACCCACTGTATATTCATGGAGGCAAACACAGATCAAGGGAGGCAGAGAAAAAGAAATTGTGATTATTGTGTATTATACAATTACTACTACACAGATATGTAGGTGTATGTTAGTTGTCCATAAATTTATTCACACCAGCACTTTCAGCAAATAGTTGTGGACAAATAACAGAGATAAGTCATTTCAATACATAAACATAATTCCAGTGCAAAACCCACCTTCCCCTAAGAAAGAAAAGCATAAGATGCCTACAAAACTTATGTTCAAATACATACAACAGACATGCTTATCCTATAGACGCATTTACAAACTACCAAAAAACTTGCTGATTTTATCCACAAAAAAAAATAATCACATTGCTATTTCCATCATTTTAATACTCAAAGTACCAGCCTTTTAAAGCACTGAGGGTAATTATTCTCAGAATTATACCACACTCCATTAAACAAAATAATGCATGTGTTAAAAGGCTGCACTAAACTCTGTTTTGCTAAAACTCTGCCTTTCCTCAAATGCATTCAGCCACTCTTCAAGTGTCACTTCAAAATCAAAGTTATAAAAAAAAAAAATGTGATTTTTATGGAAACATTTATTCATTACCAATATGTCAAAACCTTAATGCAGTAATAAAAAAATCTGCATCATTGGGCAGTTTCTGCATTGTCACTGACCCCTATCCTAAAAAGCTGGAATATAAAAAAAATGTAATTTTAATGCATGCAATAGCTTATGAACCAGTGCTCCTTTGAAACAGTCAATTACACATCAACGGGGGAGTGTCAAAGTGTTAATTACTACTCCTTTTTTCCACAGTGTGTAAATAAAGAGGGTGCTGACATTAACATTCCATCACATTGCTTCATGTGATGAAACAAATTAACTGGGACAGACTGTGGCTTGCTAGGGCTAATGCATCAGCACACGCAGACACACACACACTATTTGCATGGGTTTTCTTACTGTTCAGGAGAAGTATCTGCTGCTATAAAGTTTTTAATCGTAAAGAGATTTATACAAGCTGCTGCCTTACTCAGTACAAAGTTGTGATCTTGGGCCTAGCTGAGAGCATCAATGCATCAAAACTCCCCTCCCAAAAGGTTTAAGAGAAAACAAGTAGAGAAAAACACAGTTCTCTTCCAAACGCATAAAATAGCTTGTCCGAGTAGAACAAATCACAGTCAGATGACCCATTTATGAGCTACTCGAGGTTAGAGTCTACAAATTCTCATCTATTCTCTTAAAATTCCCATTAAATTTCTTTGGCTTCAATATATGGGTTCAAACTGAAGCCCTTTGCAGCTTCCATATCTTAAGCCACATAAATAGTCAGAAATGTAACCGTCTGAAAACTTACCAAGGGAGTCGATGAAGTCTTTGTTGTTCTGATAGAACTTGACATAGGATGCTAGTTTAGCACTTACAAAAATTGTCAAAAGCTAGAAGATGGAAAACAAATAGAAGAACAGATGAAATATTATCTAGGTTTCCCTGTATTGTAACTCCTGGGTTTCTGAAACTTCTCCAGGGAAATGTCTCCCATGTAACATTTTAATTTCTTAATTCTAAAAGCATTAAAAGAATTAGTACACTGCAGCTCAGTATGATTGACATAGACAACTATTCTATTTGAATTTCAACAGACACTAATAAACCAAGGCACTCTATCAGGTATCAAACCAAAGTTACTTACATCATGAATAAGTTCTCCTTCCAAAAATTTTACTGGTTTTAAGGCAAGAAGATGATCAAAGAGAAAGGTATTCGGATCCTTCAACGCTCGTACAATGCATCTAAATTAGGAAAGAAAATACTTATTTTTACAGCAATACACATTTTTATGAGTAAGTGCAGCTCAATTTGCTGCTCCTTGCTTTCTAGGAAATACCCAAGGGTGTTCAACTATTCTTAAGTGTCAGACATGTCACATTCCAAATTTAATCTTTGTCTTACAGATGGAAAAAACAAGGAACAGAAAGCATTAAGTAATTTGCTCAGTATCACAACTGAAATTTGCCAGGTGGTAAGGCTATAGATCACCCTACTGTTTCCATCTATGCATTTATTTCCAGTTCAGCCTTCATTCCTGGAGGTATTTTTACTGTCCTCCTAAAATTTCATAGAATTAAGTTGGTTAGGAAGATTAATTATACTTAAATGCATGACACAAAACAGAGAGAACCCCAATACCAAACTCTCCAAGGCCCATGATTTATCAGTTGCTGCTCCAAACTATAAAACCAGACCTAAAGTGTTTCTAGAACTCTAGATGAAAGCTTTTCTTCAGCAGCACAGACAGCCATATGATAAACCCTTTCAAAACGTGCTCTTGTTAAAGGCCTCAGATTGCTGTAGGGTAGACAGTGAAGTTCTAATTTACAGAGAGAGACTTCCATTTGCAGAATGAGTCATCCTGATTTCCCTCCATGCTCAAGTATAAACAACTCCCTTAAGAACTATGGGTTGTACACACCTGGAAGAATTACACAACTTACTGAAAATCTACTTCCTAAGAAGACTCCTAGCAGGTAGAATCTTAAAATACAAGCCTTGACTCATTCTGGCCAGTGGGGAAATACACTGTTAAGAATCAGTTTACTCCCTGCTTGTCCAACAAGTAAGATTATTTCTGTGCAGTTCACATCCTTAGTACTTGGCTCATAGAAGATAGAGCAAGAATTTCTTTTTCAACAGAAAGTGCTATTTGAAAAGAACACTCCAAGTCAGAGAATTAAAACAACTGGTAAGTAAAAAATCTGAAAGAAAGGATGCCAATTCAAATTTTGATTACACAGTTGATGTAAATGAAGCCTTCAGACAAGGCTGATCTCTCTCTGCAGTGACCAGAAACACACTAGTTCACTTGTAAACCTGACTCTGCCGAGACACCAGCAAACCTACTGTAGACTGCACAGATAATCTCCTGATGAAAAGAGGCTGGAGCAGGGCCCTTGCCTGACAGGCCATGCTCTACTCTTAATGAGGCCATCAACATAATTTAGCAATTGAGAACAAGCTACTTTAAGGAAACCAGGAAAGTCACATTACCTGTGAGCATCAACTCTAGCCTGGGAAGCATTGTCCTCTGTGTAACTTCCCAGTAGTTCCACCATTACTTTTGCTGCCGTGTCACTATAGTAGAAAAATAAAGTTACCTCAGGATTGCTGAAAAAATAGTTCAAACAAGACACTCAAATATTTAAATAATTCCATGATGATGTTATAGGTCAAACTAAATTACACTTGAAAAAGATGTAGATGATCCATTTTAATTCTAGTGGAGAGAACAAATTAACTAGATGTATTCTTTCAGTTCTTGTTCTACAAAATGTTTATCTTCACCCTTCATTTCATTCTCTTAAATTGATAAATTACCTGCTGGTTATGGAAAAAGCTTTCTGAGCTTGGAACAGCTTTATATGGTTCACTAGAATGCTCCTCTTATGCACATCTGGATTTAATCACTGCAGAATAAGTAGCACTGCAAAGTTTATTTCAAATGTAAAATGGCACATCTTAAAGAATATTTATTGTCAGGAAAATGACTGTATAAAAGTTGCCTTTTCTTCTTTCCAGATTCTCTCTCTGAGTATTCAGAGTGAGAGCTGCTCATTGTACTGACAAAGTTAAGCAGCCAGCAATTAGATTGGCTTAGGCTGCTGTGAAGCAAGCAGCCTCCACCACTGCTTGATAGACAGCTTTTAGAAAAATAATTCCTTAAAAACAGTAAACCTACAACCTTGTCTACTCAAGTTATTCTGTAAACATCAATGTTACTGCAAACTATCTCTGAGACTGTGTCATTTTAACAGTTGGGATTTGTTTTCATGTAGCAGTTCTTACCACTAGCAAGGCCAGCAACTGATGATGGCTTTTACAAAATTTTCAGAGAAAAAAATTGAGTACGGTGCATGTATGCACACAAAAAGCTATTTCCTATTTCTCACAGAATTCTTGCTTACTCTTAAAATGGAAAGCTGTGACAGTTCTTCCATAGAAAGAATGGATTTTGCTGATGCCATCTTCCTACTTCCTTTGAACGAGACAGGGCATGGATGTAGCTACAATCACAACTCGGTAACGCGAGCACGTGTTTTGCAGAAGTCTCCCGTGCACATACACAGACTGACCACTACTTTACTGAGAGCTGCTTTCTCAGTGGACAGGAGGAAGGTTGGATAACTCTCCAGAGTACAGCGAGTTGTTCTATGCTTCACAAGTGTGTTACAGATTTTCTGGAACTTTTCTTCTCCCCATTCCCTTAGGAGCAAAAATTGAAACTATGCATTTAACTCATTTCAAATAGTATTTGCAATCCCACCACTTTTTTTTTTTTAAGTCATAAAAGAGCAAAATCTCACTTGTAGCATTCTGATTTTTCCTAGAAATACAATTACTCCCAAACTTTCTGTGCTAAATTCTTGTGAGCCTCAGCACACAGCAGCAGGCCTTTTAATCTCATTCATTCTATTCAGTGTCAGATTACGACCATAAATTAGGATGTTTAAAGCAGTAAAACAGACCTCTACTTTACCAAAGCTCATTGCTAAATGTGTATCACACCTAAGATGCAAATGTGAACATTTTTCTAGCAAGACAGCTTTCACACTGGCTCCACTTGCCAGTCTAGATGCACAACTTGACAATCAGTGAGAACTGAAGAGTGATGGTAGATAAAAGGCCAAAAAAAAGAGACTTAGTAAGATGCTGGAATCAAGTCCCTCTACATTACATATTAAATGGAATTAAAATTAAATGAGACAATTATTTTGCAGATGCCTGACACACTGAGCTTTTTAGTACAGGTATTAGTAACCAGACTTGCCAGACCTGTTTGAACATAAACTTGGGCAGGACTAATCCCCCTGTGAATCCTGCCAGGTCAGCACAGAGACAAGCTGCATCCAGCTGGTGCCTGGCAGGGCCTCACAGCAGAACTCAACTCGCCGCCTGCATGCAAGCCATGCATGCCTGTATAACTCCATCCAAACAGGTTGTGTTACCTTGCGGCTTCATACCAACGCAGCAAGGAAAATGCTGAAGACTAAAGCAGCTGAGGTACAAAACTCCACTGCAGAACCTTTATGGCAAGAAGCATAAGCAGCAAAGTAACTAATCCCTTGCAAAGTTCAGCTACCAAATAGAGATCTCAGAAAAAGCACACCAGCCATCTGTTTTTCCAGCCACTGCCACCAATTTTATTTCAGTTGATCACGGGAAAAATAAAAATCCCTCTTCAAAGAGCTTAAGATGATTTTGACCATCAGAAAGAGGAAACTTCACCAGAAAGCGACTGGAAAAGATTTGACAGAACGAGCTTTCACTTACCACTGCAGGAAAAGGAACACCACACATAACATCTGCATGATCTACTTTTCATGAGCTACCAATCTGTTCACCACCAACTTATGCCTTGGGGAAAATACTATTAGCTATGGAAAACCATCTCTTCTGCTGCACTGAGTTAAGTTAAAACATAAAATGAACCAAAACAAAAAATTTAACTCTATTGTTTTCAACAATGTCTTCTTTTCCCTTTATGATTTTTATTACTTATTTTTCAGTTCCCACTTATCTTCCCATACTGCTAGACAGAGCAGTAACATTCCTGAGTGCTAAAGCTGGAATGCTGCTGTGAGTTTCCCATACTATTGCAAATACTGCCCACTGATCCAGGAGACTGAACCAGGTCAAAGGTGTGAGGGTCACTTCTTGTTTTCTTTTCTGGAGAGAAGAGCAAGTGCTCTGAAAAATTGCTCCATTCAGTGCAAAGCTTGCTATAGCAGTAACATATTAGAGGGTTTGTAGAAGTTTTTAATGCCTAACTTTAAAATATCACTTATTATTAAGCAAAAACCATTTATTTGGAAGGTTACTGGAAGCACTGGAAACAAAAATTAGAAGCTTAATGCACAGAAGTGATAACAAGACTAGCCAAAAATAGTTAGCCAAAAAAAGTATGAGAATTAAGCTAGTTAAAACCTCTTAATAAATCAATAGTATGAGACATGTTAAAAGAGTAGCAGCATTATAGAGTATCAGTGTAAGATGTCTGAAACTAAGCACTAAGCCACATGTAAGATCTCAGATTAACATTTCTGAAATTATTTTGACCATCTGAAATCTGTCACACAGTACCACCAACAGAAAAGCATTTTAATGTTAATAACAGAAATAGGAATTCCCAATAATCCTGTATCACAGCGTAACTACTCCATGAGGATTAATCATCCCTAAACTGAGGTTAGTTAAAAATGATCCTGCTATGCTGAGGCAGCATTTCCAGGCTACAATTCCACCAAGCCAGAATAAGGTAACTCTCCTACCAGAATGAACTCTTCCTCCTCCTATGACAGCTCCATATTTGCCTTTTTTAATCCCTGGAAATGTCACCTCCCCAGTCCAATCCACCGCGCAGTTGCACAAATGGCTACACCAGCACTAACACACGGAGGTGCTGGTGGCTGGAGAGGACAGCAATGGGGGGGTACAGGACAGAACTGCATCCTCCTGCAGCAGTGCGAGGTTATGAGAACATAGGAAATGCGGACAGCTCTGCTAACAGCGTAAGGCAGCAGTGCAGAGGGTCCTGTTGCTGCCTCACTGTGAAAATAATAATAACAATTACTTAGAAAACTAACTCAGAAAACAGAACGAAAGGGAGAAGCAGGGGGAAGCAACACACACAAACCACACACGTCCGAAACTAGAGTGGGGATGGTTTAGACAGACTCAAACTGCTGTGTAACTACATCCTGGAACTACTTTTGGATCCTAGCCCATCACTATAGCCCTGGCCAATGCAGTCAATACTCTGTATCGCATCCATGAGATAAACTGATGACAGCTCTCAGTTAAGACTTACATTAATTTATAGGCATGATACACACAGGATTACTTTACATGCCAGAAGACACCGGTCTGCCAAGTTTGTTAGATCAAAGATGCTTCTTATGATCCAGGATAATAATTTAAAATGGCCAGGCAGGTATTCTGTGGACATTAATTTCCATGACTAGTGGAAAGCTCTGTCCTAAAGGTAATGTTTACATAAAAAGACTGATTCTGTTAACTGTGATTGATAAGCCTCCCAACATCATTAAGTAAGAGATAGCACTACCATGCACTAAAATGTCCCTAATAAACTTGGCACAATGCTACAATGCTCAAAGATTAGTATTTATAGAAAGGAATTGTTTTATTTGGGGAGTCTGTGGTTTGCAGCTAATTCATAACTGATTTTAATAGTCTTGGAAACCCGGGTTTAATTTAAGAATGCTTAAAAACATTAAAAAAAAACAATTCAACAAAATGGATATATCTGAATTATCAGTACAGATAAATTTTAAAACAACTCTCTCCAAGAAATACTTTCCCTCCAGAGCACTTACAATATATGAACTTAAAGTACAGTTATCTAGTATCTGTTACTTGCCTTTCATACCTTTTTTTGCAGTCTACCAGGACATCATACAGCAGTCGCAGGAGAGTATGCTTTTTCTCTGTGCTGAGATTCCAGTCAGAAATCCATTTTCGGACCTAAGAATCCAAGTGAAAAAGAAGCATTAGGGAAAAGACTGAGGTAAACCTGAAAACATTTCTCATTTTCTGTCAAGAAGAAAAAGATTGAAAAGATCTTGCACAGAGGTTTCTCCCTTGGGTACTCTGACTCTCAGGCTCCAATGCAGAACTAGGAAGTTTTCTCATGGGAAGCCAAAAGCCTGTGCTCTCCACGTTACTTTCTAAATAAGGATGAGTGATTCTAATACACTCCAATTCCAGAGGAAGGAACAAGAACTTGTCACTCCTGATGAAAGCTTCTCACTTTCATTACTATCACAGGAACCAGAGACATCTACCTATGCTCATCATCAGAAATAGAGAACAAACATCAACTTGATTTAGATTCTATAGATGAGCCTTTAAAATATAATAAAATCTGTATTGTGCATTTATTTCACTATGCTCTGGCAATTTCTAGCAGAGATGGTCTGCATCAACTCTGACCAAGATTTAGTAAGATGCAACACGGTTAATACAAAGGCCGTAACTTGTACCACATTAATTACCTGATCTAGTTCCGTTGGAATGTACTGGATGGCACCACATGATGAGGCCACTTTAAGAAGGCTGCAATACACTGTGTATCGCACAGGAGTGTTCTTATCCATTCCATGGAAGAGATTGCTCAGTCTAAGCCACAAACAACGAACAAGCGAGTTAGGGGTTGCAAAAAACATTACTGGAGTGCCTATAAACGTTTCTGTTAAGATGCGTGCTGCTGGCACTTTACCTCCATGAGGAACTGTAACAGCTTCCAGTTTTGTAACTGCTTTCAGCAAAGACAAAAACTGTGTGTTTTAATTTTGTAATACCCAAGCAAAGAAAGTATGTTGGTACTTCTTTTTATGCTAGGGAAAAAGGTCAGAAAAGAGCTTCCAGCAACAGAGACACATCTTGACAGAGACCCCGCACTTTGGCTTAAAGACTTCCTTCCTCTTTAAAGGAAGCCAATTACAACATTCCCCTGCAGAATACTTACAGCTGCAATCGCAGAGACGGGCGCTCTCCTTCACGAAATTTTACCAGCTTCTCACACAGGCTTTCAATCAGTGCTTCTTGTTTGTCAGGTTCCAGGATAAGAAGCAAAGAGACTACACTGTTCATCACACTCTCAACATCTGCACAAAACAAAATGTGCAGCTGTTTAAAACAGCAAGCAGCAATCATCAGTAGCTGTTTAGTGCTGGAGAGTAACTTCTGCTATGAATGATTATTTTGCATCGGCAAGAACTGTAAAAGAGAGTTTAGAAAATGCCAAGATAGCCAATCTGGATACTCATATACCAGAGATTTGGGTCATGTGGTCTTCCACCAGCACATCTCCATGTAAAGCAAGAACTACCATTCTAAGGTCAGAGCAGAATCTGCTATTATGCTTGCTCCAAATTGTCTGTTCAGAAGTCAGAGGAAATTCAGGTTTTACTCTTAAAAAAAAACAGGGCTTCCTCCTGCACATCCAGAAATTGCCCCATGGTTCTACAGTGAGAATACTAACACCTAGTGCTCAAGTACAGTACAACATTTCACCAGGCACACAAGGGATACCCAGACCAGATACACAGGGAAAGTGCCCTCAAGAACAAAGTATGTTCAAAAGCCTCCACAGCTCCATTTTGACGCATGTGTTGCATCTGTCCCAAACAGGACCAAGCAGGTTTTGTGTTTTCTTTTCACAACCATCCAAATATTGGTTATGCAAAGGATAAGAACAAAAAGTCATTACATATGGAAAATATTATCTAGTCCCCAAAATGACACCTGAATATCAAACAGCAGAGCAATAAGCTTCTCCAGTATTTCAGATTCATTTGCCTACAATAAAAGGGAACATGAAAAAGAATCTTAAGTACTCCTTCTTAGAGGGACCATACATTCCTTCAGACAGCACATAGTATTCATACTAGCAATTGATTTTTTACATGTAAAAGTTGTAAATGAGATTAGTAAACTGGTCAAGAGCACAGCAAGCACAGAAAGATCATTTAAGGCCACTGCAGCATTAACAGTGCCATAAAAACATATTAGTGCAGTTTCTAAAGACCTACAGCCTGAAATGAAAATGAGTTAGTGACTCCTGAAAATCGTAGTGTTTTCAGAAAATAATAATAAATTAATATTTAGGCCTTAAAACTTTTACTTACAGGTGTCTAGTCCTACTTTTTCTTGTTACTTAATTTTTTCTTGATCTGTAGCATCAGAGACATTAATTAAGAGTAAGTCTTATTTTTACCATACTTTTTTTTTTGAGGAGAAAGGGTATTTTACACACAACTCTGCCCTCCTAACAAGCACAGTCTAGCTTGATTTCTGACTTGTGCAAAGGGTGCTGGATGTTTGGAGAAGGGAGGGGAAGAGTACACGCAGACTTCACATGGCAGTGATGGAAATCAGCAAACAATGCTATAGAGATGCGAGCGTTAACAGGGAAGCCAAGCAACGTACCTCTGAATTCTGCCAGCTGTTACTGTTGAAAGCTTTGATGGTGATATGTTTAGCAAAACCAGCAAGACTTAAATAAAGATGCAAACCTTTGTCGTCCTCTTTCAGGCACACATCACAAACTTCAATGATCTGTGCCAAGTCCACGTGAAGTCCACCTTCAGCATTTTCTTCAGAGATGTCTGCTCCTTTGGATTTCAGGTAAGCTCGAAGTTCTGCAGCCTTAACATAAAAAAAAGAAGACAACACACACAAAGCAGTTGTTTTGTGAAGAGCAAAGTCAAAGTAATTCAATTTCTTACAGATTTTTATCCTGCAACCACTCCTCTGCCCCCACCACTCACTCACTTCCTCTCACTTCTCCCCTGTATCCTACAACACTCCCTCTCCTCCACTTTAACGTGCAAGGCAGATACCAACCAGCTCAGCATACAATGCTGCTCATGCTACGGCTGGTTTGCCGGTAAGTGAACAGATCACACAGCTGTTGAGCTTTCTCACAGTGTGAGCGTGCCACAACTGACTAGAGGACAGCAGACCTAGTGTATTTTTGTAACAAAGACACTTTCTTCTTAGGAATTTTTATTGTCTTTTACTCTCTTTGAAAAGTTCAGGCAAACAATGAAACCATTTAGCTGTTTCTTCACCAGAAAACAAAAAGGATATAAACAAAACCACTTTAAGGAAGGCAAAATTTGCAGTCTGGGCACAAGTCAAAGACAATGAACAAGTTCCCAATATAATATGACCTGCTTTACCTTGTTAGGATTTAAACCTACACTGAGAAAATACCTTTCCCCCATTGACAGGCCACTGCATTAACTTCACAACCCACGGTTTCAGCAGCAGAACTGTAACTCTTCAGATACCGTCGGTATGAGGCCATACAACTTTTGGCACAGGGAAACTCTGACCAGGATGCTGCTGCGACAACGGGTGTCATTTACATCAAGTTCAATGTCAAATCATTACAGCACCATAAGACACATCTAAATGTTCTGAGACCCTTTACTGAAGATGTTTCAAACTACTTGATGTGGATCTAGTAGACACTATGGCGATCAAAGGCTGGACTTAAGGCCACTAGTTCACAGAATCAGTGAATACCAGGTTGGAAAGGGCCTTAAGGATCACCTGGTTCAACTTTTTTTTTGGCAAATGCACAGTCTAGATAAGATGGCACGGCACTCTGTCCAGCTGAATATTGTAAGTGTCCAGTGCTGGGGACTCCACCACTTTCCTGGGGAGATTATTCCAATGGCTGTTGTGAAAAGTTTTCCTCATTCTCCCCAGGAGCAACTTGTACCTATTACCCCCTGTCTTTTCTATGTGACTTAGTGTAAAAAGGGAGTCTCCATCTTCTCTGTAGCCAAAATGTTACATATTTCTTGTATATTTCCAGCTGTGTATATATACCCACTTAAGACATCGAGAACAACAAGCCCTAAAATTCAAAGGCAAAAGTCACTGTCCCCATGTCTGTAGTATCGAGAATCCTTCAAAACCAACATGCATAAGTAATGCTCCGGTTCGGACATCAACTCGTTTTCCTCTCCTAAATCCCAATACGGCTGAGGAGAGACGAAAACAAAGTACCAGGGAGGGGACGAACTTTACGAGGAAGCTGCAGACACTGACTTATCTTTCGCTTTACTGCCTCTTCAATCCGCCTCTCGCGTCTATCTCGGAAGCAGCCCAAAGCAGCTCACGGAGAGCCACTTGGCGCTGTCCACAGCGCGCACGGCAGCCTTCGGCAGGACAGGTAC